>CADEHL010000698.1:1821181-2052943 GCA_902827135.1 Harpagifer antarcticus
TGGAGGAGAGTCCTCCCCTGTCAGACTGAGGGGCTCAGGTGAGCAAAGGTGTTTAATGTTTAGAACGGTTTTGTCACAAATTATTCAAAAGATTATTTCCGAGGCACACCTTCATATGATCATTATAGTTATACAAACAATAAGAGAATAAATGAAAAACAGGTATGAAATACTATCTGGCAGTAAAACAAGAATACAGTTTGAAAGGGGAGTGATTTGTAAAATATCCATAAAGAAAAAGAAAATCTGTTTACAGTTCTGTTTCATCTGGGTGCTGAGAGAGGTATCCATCTCTTCATGTTGCTCTCAAAGTGCACCAGATTGATGCTTTCAACTTCAATATTTAAAGAAAAATCTTCCCGGGGGAACATCCCCCCGGACCCCCCTAGAGGAGGTGAGGTCCGCCCCGCACTCATAAAAAATAGCACTTTACCCCTGCCTATATGCCGTGAGCTGAGTATGGAGCTTTCATTGTAACAGTAATTCAGATGCAATTAGCCTATATAAAAGGCCTCAAATTGGAAGCACTGTCTGGGCCGTCTTTTTCACTCGATTCTGCAATAGGTAGATCACGCCTTTCACCTAGGCCGAGGTCGGTGATCTTGGGCTTAAAAAGGTTGGTGACCACTGTTCTAGAGCTACAGGCAGTAGTACTGCTCCTACAGTACTGCAAACCCGTACTACAGGGCGAACATGTGCTGGTGAGGAGCAACAACCACACCACAGTGGCTTACGTCAATAAGCAGGTCGGAGTCAGCTCCGCTGCCTTGTTTAGCGCCACAGAGAACCTGTGGCTGTGGGCCTCAGAGAATGTTTTTATCTCTGAAGGCCCCCCACATTCCGGGACTGGAGAACAGGGTGGCCGGCCTCATGTCAAGAGGCGGGCCCCTGCCAGACAAATGGTGGTTCTCCCTGGCTCGGCAGGACAATCCACCTTTGGGGGTGGACACGTTTGCACACGAGCCATGGCCAAGATAGCTGCCCTACGCCTTTCCACCGCTGCGTCTCATTGTCCCTCTCCTGGAGAGGGTGAGACGAGAACGTCTGTCAGTCGTCCTCGTGGCCCCAGGTCGCCGCTTGGTGCCCTGGTACTCAGAGGTGACACAGATGATGGTGGGCCAGCCCTGGACGGTTCCTCAGGTCTGGGGGGCGTTGTCTCAGGAAGCAGGTTAGGGGCGTTACCCACTCTGGGCCAACTTCTCCAGACTTGGCTCCTGAGAGGGACAGGCTGAGATGGGAGGGACTGTCTGACAAAGTTAGCCAGACTATCCAGGCAGCAAGAGCAGTATCCTATTTGTTTTCTGTCTGTCCTATGCTGCTCGCTGAAGAGGGTGTATGAGGACAGTCGGGAGGCGTGGCTGCCTTATATACGGTGGGCCTGCGCACGCACCCATGTAGGCCCGCCCCCGGGGGGCGGCTACGTTTATAAATATCTCAGTAGGTGAACACTCGCATAGTAAGGTCAAGGGCAGTACCCATAGCGTCCAGTAGAGGGCTCCGCCTGTGCTTATATAACTAGGGTTACAGTACGTAACCCATCGTTTTCACCCCGTGAGGGTTGACGCCAACTTTACATGGACGCTGTGGGGAAAGACGTAGTATATTAACGTTCTCCTGACGAGACCTCAAATCATCTTCGTAATGTCTATCAAACTATAGATCCTACATATCGACTGGACGTGGATTCTAAAAGTACAATATACACTTCTCGCTAGAAATCTAATCAAAAAGCGTTTAAATGGCCAAACTATTCTACAATTTAGGATTTTACAGAGAGGGTTATTTGTGAATATACGACCCTCCGGAGCGTTTGCAATCAACGGGAGCATATGCCGCAAATTATTGTTTCTTACACAACCACTAGAGGTGCTAAACTTTAAGACGTGACTATAGGTCGTAATAAGCTGCTGAACAATCAACCTATTTGGTCGTTTTTTGGAGGAGGACAGGCTGGATATTATTTACAATTTCAACAGGGAAAATGTTGATTGGCAATAGCCGCGTTCACACTGTGTACTTTGCAGTACTTAGTGCCGGCACTTAATACCCCAGGGCACTAAGTACCAATCGCGTTCACACCAGAGTACGGGGGTTCCCGTACCCTGGGGGAAGATTACGCAAATGAGCCGCTGACGTCACTTCGTCTTCTTCTGCTTTGGGTTAACTGGCAGGCCGCAAACCACTTCACGGTGTATACTGCCGCCCAAAGTCCCCGGCTGGAAGTCCCTGGAGTTGGGGACTGGCTTCAGTAGAAGCTGCTGGGAGTCCCAGCAGCTTCTACTGAAGCCAGTCCCCAACTCCAGGGAAGCCTTCCGAGTAAATCGCCAGAACGCCGACACCTCCTCATCTCCACCGCTCCCATGTTTTATTTTGTGTTGCCATAAGTTAGTCTCTCTGCGTTGGTGCGCTGAGCTAATGCTAATGCTAATAATGCTAATGCCACAAATACAATGGCGGCTTCACAAAACGTTTCCGAGTTTTACGGGGCGTGGTTTTCAATTCGCCCAGCCAATCAGAACTGGGGCACTTTTTCCCCCTAGGATAGTACCACCTCTGTAGCAGGCACTAATAATGGGGGTAAAAGTTCCCGGCACTAAGTACTCTTTTTGGTGTGAACGTAACATAAGGGGTACTAACGGAACTAGAGGGGAAAAGTACAGGGAAAAGTACGGGGAAAAGTACTCCGGTGTGAACGCGGCTATTGATGATGTGTTTTGGATATTTCCTCACTGTTCATTTTCTTTTTACATGTATTTACAGCACACTGGAAAGAAGACTAAACTAAAGATTAAACGGCCTTATATTAAAGCAAAAATACAAATCTGCTGCTGTCATATCAGCCATCTGACAGTTATTAACCTGCTCACATAATAACTGATAATAACTCTCTTTTGACATATCAATGTTTGTGTTATCAATGTGTTTTAAAAATCTAAATTCTACAGAACACATCCTCACTGCAGGTGAAGAAGATAGCTAACAGTATAGTGAATGAAGGCATCCTTACTTGACAGGTTCCCAGGATTCTCTTTCAAAGCCTCTGTGAATGGACTGAGCAATGGAAGACTCCATCAGGTCCACATAGCGCACCACCAGGGGGGCATACAGGTCCTGCAGGTGCTTGTGGAACTTTCCATTGCACAGGTTATCTGGGGAGGGGGAAAAAACAACATCAAAGAGAATGAGCTAACCTAAGCACAGGAGAAGCCCCTCACTGCAGTGCGTACTATGTTTACTATGAATGTCTTCCTCTTTCTTGTCGTTATTAGCTCGAAACTAATTGTAACTACTTTCCAAGCATGTTACTGTCCCCTGTAGATCAGCGATATCAACGAGTAAAACCATTGGCTGGAAAACGAATATGGTCATGGTGAAGAGACACAATAACAAGTCTCCATAATCTCATGACTGAGCAGACTCATCTCTACAACTCTCAGCAGGTTCTACAGGTTCTACAGTTCTTGTTTCATTCCTGCTTCATGAGTGTAGATGTGACCCAAAGGTGCTTTGTACACTTGTTGTGTTCATGTTGGGTTACAAGATAAATCAGAAGGTCAGCCAGATAAATAATAGATGTCCCTGTCCTAGACGATGATGATAAACAATGACAGGGGAGGAAGGTGTTTCTGTTAACACTGGCTCTTCATTAGCTGCTATCTAAGCATATTCAGTTTTCAATCTGTAGACAAAAGGTGGGAATCCCTGCCTTTTCTAAATCCAACCCAACACACACAATTCTGTGCCGGCTCCCAACTGGTAAAAAGGCAACACTGACAAAGACCACAGGAGATAAAATGGAGGCCAGTGTGTGCTAATGTGATGCCTCACGGCTCCATGCAGCGTGTCTGCTTTTCCTCTCCCTCTTTGTTTTTCTCTCCCCCTCTGAGCATGTATGTGTTTGTGTGTGTTGGCATTGGAGTCAAGGTCGATGATACACAGTAGGTGCGATGTTTGTTGTGTTCCCTGATTACTACTCTCCCAATTAGCCACTTGAGCGGCTGCTGTCCACTTGGATGTGTTGTGTCCAGGAGTGTGTTCGCAGGGCCCACTACCCCTGCTTTAGACCTCATTAACTCCTCGAATGGCAGCGCGACTTTGGCGCCTGCCTAGTGCTCAGGCTAAGGCTATTTACTGCTCCATAAGTGCACCGCTGTGGGGCAACAGAGCAGATGACCTTCTGTGGAAAGATGTCCCTGTGAGGATGTTCATTACTAAAGTGTGCGCTGTTCACACTGTGAGGACTCTGCTGGTTTAAGGTTGCTATTGAAGACAGACCCTCCGATGTTGCTTCCAAATAACACAGTGGTCTGATTCGGAAAAACAAACCTGGCACCCTGGCATGATCATTTGCAGAGATCCTGCTTTTATTGAACTTTTAATTAAAGTTAGTAGTTCATCATGGGAAGGGTGGCAGGATCTAGTGCTTTTGATGAAAATGAACCTCTTGTTTTTTGTTTTTGTAATTTGGCAAATGATTGAAGTGGAATAGAAACCTGGAATACCTACGCATGAAGTACCTACACTATATGTTATTTATTCTATTAACTCTGCCAATAATCTGTAATTATTCTTGTGTTTATATATTATTTAGCGTGTAAAGTGTCTTTGAGTACCTGAAAAGTATGGAGAGCCTTCAGTAAAATGTGACGATGTAACGATGTGACAAGCTGTTTCAGGGCAATCAGTGAGCCTTTTCAGAAGACTCATAACTTCAGTAGAAACCCACGGGCTTGTGCCTGAGGCCCAGAAGTAGAGCTGGTTCAGACCGCTTTGGGAACTTATTTAGTTGTTGTCATCGGAACTGTTGACATAATTCTGCCTTAAAATGATACAGGGGTTATTAAAGAAGAACGATGAAAGGTGAAAGATCAATGTTGATTAATTTGATAAAAAAAGAATCTTATTTTGTCTCAATGGTGTACAAGATATGAATAATTAATGTTGTTCAGTGAAAAACCAGAGAGAAAGATACTTCCGAGATTTTGGTTTTATGTTTAAAAAACAATTATAGCCAGTGCCCTAGAAGGAATGTCTCTCTGTTGACTGCTGGCTGGTGTAGCTATGTCCACTGCAATGCACTTCAATTGCCATTTCCACACAATTGACAATATGTAGCAAATGAGAAGGTGGCCAATTTGAAGACACTAACAAGTGAGCATAACAAGCTATTTGCAGTCATCTGTGTCCAGCTAAATGAGTGGACCATGCTCCGTCCTCTCCTTGACTCCCGACTGACGAGCTGAAAAGGGGAAGCATTCCCTCGGGACAATTAGCGCCCCGCAGATTGAGTCTGCATTGTGAACACTGAAGTGTTTCCTTTACAGGACCACGGACAGCTCCACACTCTCCTGCAGGCAAGTGCATGCAGTTCATTAGAGAGATGACTGGCCTGCAGCAACCAACATCAAGACCTGACTATTATCTTCAACACACACACACACACACACACACACACACACACACACACACACACACACACACACACACACACACACACACACACACACACACACACACACACACACACACACACACACACACAGAGAGAGAGTTCAGTATGTAAACTGCTCCAGGACAAAAGTAGACGTCTCACGTTGACAGCAATGATTTCCGAGACATTTGAGAGATGTTTGAGAGAGTGGAGTGCTCAGGCAACAGCGGCTGTAGACCTTCATTAGAAAGGCTCTGGAGTGTTTTGGTTTAAAAAAATAACTGGGTGCTGAAACCCTCACTCAAACTCTCTCTCTAAAAAGGAAGTCCTTTAGAAAAGTCCTACTAAAATTGGTAACAGGGATGGTGGAGTTAGTGAAACACTTACAATGTTTAGGGTTCAAAGGTTGGACATATGGAAGAGACAAGCTTTACCATAAAGAGCTGCTAGCAGGAAGTCAGTGGGCTCCACTCTGATCCCTGTTTGCTCACAGAATGAATCCGAGTGGATACTGACACTCTTACAAGCATCTATAGAGTATATTGACTCTCTGCAGACTAGGAGTCAAGCAACTACCTGAGGAATATAGGAAAAGAGGGATAGGAACTGATGAGCATTTTCTTTCAATTTCTTTTTATTTAAACTTATTTTCTGTGGCTCATACATTCTGGGTCATTTGTATGGTTCTGTATGTAATAACTTTGAGCTTAAGGCAATCTTAAAGTGCCCCAGAAATATTGACTTAATTCATTTTTTTATAGACAATTAGGTATGAAAATATGTTTATGCTGTACTACGAGATTCACAATTTATTACAACCTGAAAAGGGCCATATACTCATTAAAGGTCCCGTGTCACGGCCATTTCTACTGATCATAATTCCATTGTTGAGCTCTACTAGAATAGATTCACATTGTTCAATGTTCCAAACTCACATTGGTTTCTCTCACAGCATCTCTGTATAGCATGTGTATTCACTCTCTGTCCTACACGGCTTGTTGGAGCTCCTGCCCCCCCCCTCCCCCCCTGTGAGTCCACTGTGCTCTGATTGGTCAGCTCGCCCACTCTGTTCTGACGGTCCACCCCTGTTACAGCGGAACATCAGTGATTATGTGTTACAATGGCGTTTGTTAGCAACCAGAATGACGAACAGATGAGAATGCTGTTTACATGCATACAAAGCTTCATGACACAAGGGGACGGGTAATAACCGCAAAAGCACGACATGGGACCTTTAACATTCTATAATGGTAAATATTTATTTTATGGCTGTTCTTGTTCATAGTAAATAAGTTCATAGTAAAAACAATAAGTTCATAGTAAAAACCATCCTCCCCACAACACACTCCACCCTCACCAACTGTCTCTCAGAAATAAAAGCATGGATGCAAACAAACTATCTCCAACTGAACAGTGCCAAATCAGACATCATCATCATCGGCCCCCCATCCCGTATCAAAGACATCCAGAATTTCAACTTCACCATTGACAGCCACACTCTATCTCCCCCCCCCCCCTCACATCCGCAACCTCGGAGTCATCTTCGACAGTCAACTCAAATTCAACCACCACATAAATCACATCACCAGGACCGCCTTTTTCCACCTCAAAAACATTGCCCGTCTCCGCCCATCACTCTCCTCCTCTGCTGCTGAAACCCTGATTCATGCATTCATCACTTCACGACTCGACTACTGCAATAGCATCCTCTACGGCATACCATCCAACCTAATCAATAAACTCCAACATATCCAGAACTCTGCTGCCCGCCTCCTCACCCACACCCGCTCCCGAGACCACATCACTCCCGTCCTCCAGAACCTCCACTGGCTCCCCGTCCGTCAAAGAATCAACTTCAAAGTCCTCCTCATTACCCACAAAGCCCTCAACAATCAGGCCCCCCCCCTACCTCACAGACCTGCTGCACCACCACACTCCTTCCCCCTACCTCACAGACCTGCTGCACCACCCCCCCCCTACCTCACAGACCTGCTGCACCACCACGCCCCTTCCCCCTACCTCACAGACCTGCTGCACCACCACACCCCTTCCCCCTACCTCACAGACCTGCTGCACCACCCCCCCCCTACCTCACAGACCTGCTGCACCACCACACCCCTTCCCCCTACCTCACAGACCTGCTGCACCACCACACCCCTTCCCCCTACCTCACAGACCTGCTGCACCACCCCCCCCCTTCCCCCTACCTCACAGACCTGCTGCACCACCCCCCCCCCTACCTCACAGACCTGCTGCACCACCACACCCCTTCCCCCTACCTCACAGACCTGCTGCACCACCCCCCCCCTTCCCCCTACCTCACAGACCTGCTGCACCACCCCCCCCCCTACCTCACAGACCTGCTGCACCACCACACCCCTTCCCCCTACCTCACACCTGCTGCAACCACCACACCCCTTCCCCCTACCTCACAGACCTGCTGCACCACCCCCCCCCCTACCTCACAGACCTGCTGCACCACCACACCCCTTCCCCCCTACCCTCACAGACCTGCTGCACCACCCCCCCCCCCTACCTCACAGACCTGCTGCACCACCACACCCCTTCCCGCTGCCTCCACTCATCAGAAGCCAACATCCTATCCATCCCCCCCCGCACCAATCACCGGACCTGGGGGGACAGAGCCTTCTCCGTCGCTGCCCCCTCCCTCTGGAACTCACTCCCCCAACCCATCAGAGACTGCACTGACCTCACCACCTTCAAAGCACTCACAAAAACTCACCACCTTCAATCTGGCTTTTAATGTGTGATTGTTTTTGTATTATTTGACTTTAACTATATATTTATTTGTTGTTCCTTTATTTTATTTTATCTTCATTATATCTGTAAAGCGTCTTTGAGCACCTGTAAACGCGCTAACAAATTAAATCTATTATTATTATTATTAAATATATATTTACTGTAATTATTTAGTTAGTTCAAGTAATTCGTTATGCTTTTATTTTGAAGGCGGTTTCGGGCACTGTGTGATTTGGAAACCTCATGATTATTATATATTGGAGATGGGGGGTGGGGGGTGGGGGGATTGGTGCCCCAGAACGAGCATATGGTATTTGACCAGGGTAAGCTACAGGAAAAGCCACAGGTGAAATCATTGTCTGGACATCGGATCATTTCCTTCCTGCGTAAGATTTTCTTACTGCCCCAGCGACAGTTTCATTAAGAGCTACGTTTCGGTGATATTTCTTTATCTCGTCGCTACAGTGAATAATCTGACTTTCCATTCCATAAGCCTTCATCCCTGTCCCTAGTGTCTGATCACTGCTCCACCTCTAGAGGACCCACATCCACTGCTCAGCACGTTCAGCTACTTCAGGCCAAATGCTGACTGTTAAATGTGTTTCTCTAATGCTCTCACTCACAGTCCATTCTCAGGAAGTCGTTGAGCAGCTGGAAGAGGGGGAAGCTGTCCCAGCTGTCGGGCGGCTGAACCTCAAGAGCTGCGTCCATGTCAGCTGAGTACAGACACAGGAAGGTCTCTGCATGCTCCACCATCAGGTCGGACCACCAGGCGAAGGCCTTCAGGAGGAGAGAGGAACAGACACAAAGGAAAGGGAGACACAATACAGGGAGTGGGAAAAAATCAAAAAAGTTGAGAGTGAAAGAAAGGAGACAAGTTTTACAAAGAGAGATGTAGGACCCCAGGGGCACGTGTTCAGGACTTTAGAGTTAACAATGAATATCTTTATCCAAAAAGCTGATCACGTAATGTGACTCCACTGCTCGACTAAGATCCGTTCAGGTCAGGACCTTCATTGATCCCGTGGTGGAATGCAGCTGATAAAGCAGCAACAGAATAAGAGTGAATTACACTGAGTTCACACAAAGATAATGAAGAAAAAATGAAATGATATAAGTATCGTTAGAAACAAGATATCACAACAAGGTCAAATGATTTGAATGAACATATACATATTTGAGTTTGGATTGTTAAATAAATGGCTGTACTTATACAGCTTATCCAGTCTTTACGACCCCTCCAAGTGCTTTACCTACTACATGCCATTCTCCCATTCACACAGAGCAGTGTACCTCTCTCTCTCTCTCTCTCTCTCTCTCTCTCTCTCTCTCTCTCTCTCTTTTCCTGGAGACGTAACCTACCTCTTAACCATAACCAACACATGCCTAACCCTAACCCTTACCCTTACCCTTACCCTTACCACTACCCCTAACCCTATCCTAACCAAGTTCTTCCACCTCAAAATTAATGATTTCCCCTCATGGGAGACCCTCCAATTGGTCCCCATAAGGGTGGCATCGTGACTGTGTTAAACGATTTAGGTCCCCCACAAGTATAGTAATGCTAGGGCACCACACACACACACACACACACACACACACACACACACACACAACACACACACACACACACACACACACACACACACACCCACCACACACCCACACACCACACACATCACAACCACACACACACACCCACACGTGTTTCCTTTGCAAACGCTCCTCTCCGTTTTCATAACATGAAATCAAGTTGTTTGCCACTGCATGATCTCCGGGGAAGCATTCTTCACAGCTGAAAGCGGTTAGAACCGGTGCTTGTGCACGGAGAATAACCTGCTTTCTGTCGGCCCTCAGAGGAGCACAGCAGCTCCTCCACAGGCTTGGCAGGGAGCTCACTTAAACACTCACAAGCTCCTCCAGCCGGGGGGCTGCGTCACGCTCATATCTCCCCGCAGAACAGACGCAGTGGAGGGACTGCTAGGGACAGCCTCTCTCATGCACATCAGAAACACTCGCTCTCCTCCATGCACCCCCACGCTTGCCAGGCCTCTTAAGAGGGACCCTTGAAGTACCATGGTGTTTGCTCATTCACATCAAGCTGTCAACACTGTCATGTGAATGAACCCATGGGCTTAGTTGCTGGTGGTAGTGGAAGGGGTCGGGGGGGGGGGGGGGCATGCACTTGCATGAGATCTCATAGCAGAAGTATGTGTGAGATAGGTGCGTCTAGTCTGCGCCACTCAGGTAATCATCTTAACACATTAGAACAATAAGTCAAAGTAAAAGGAGTAAAGCTGCTCTTGTTAACTTTGATATATATATATGTGATACAAATGTTTGTCTCCCCCCAAATATGTGTCTGCAAACATGGGAGCCTTTTATTGGATGTCCGCATCAAGGAACAGTGAAATCCATATGTTCTTTAAGGGTCTCTAAGTTTTTAGTGTCTCAGATAACTCACTCAGATAATTGGCTAAATGAAAATGTGGATGCTCAGTCAACAATGACCCTAACCCTTTCATGTCAAGTCAAAACAAATGATGTTACATCTGACAGTGACATATTAGCAAAAACAAGACAAACCCAAACGTTGGTCCGTCACATGCAAGAAGCAGGAAGACTCAAAGGCTGAACTTGAATCTGCAACATTTATGACCATTTGGACTGTTTTCTATATTGTATTCCCATGTCATGCATGTGCATGTGGTGGGTGTTCAGTCAGCCTTAGCCTGAACGATCAAAGCTACTGAGCCTGAAGAAGATCCTTTTCTCTGTACGCTCTTAAAAAACCTTTAGCAGTGTGAACATTTATGATCTCTTATGCGTTTCCCATGAATACACCTGTTCTGCAAACCTGTCCTGTCCTTGTTTAGGCACCATTTGGTTTGGAGACGCCCCTTTTGAAACTCACTGTGCAGCAGGAACACTGGCTTACAGTAGCAGGTCAAGAGTGTTCCAGATGTAGGACATTAAGCGTCTTTGGGTTCAAGAAAAGCGCTATAGAAATCAAATATATTATTATTATAACCTGAAAAGTTGAGTATTGTTAATCATCCTGCGTCAGATTTACTCTTTCTTTTGGACAAAATGGAACAAAGTAATCAGTATAAAAGTATTGAAGTTAAAATGGATGATTACATGAGAGGCACACAATAGAGCTAGTTAATAGGATGAGCAATAACCAGCTTTAGAGCTACAAAAGAAAACATGTATAAAATTGCAAATACATCTAATTGAATTGCAATTGACCGAGGTCCCTAGGTGTTCATTGTGTATTGGTACAAACACAGAACTGTTCAGGTAGCAGTCTAACGCTGGTTCCCCTATGTGCTCACATCATTAGAACAGCAGGGGGTTGATCATGTTATCTCTGATCACACAAAGCATGCCTCGCATTCCCCCCATTGTGTGTGCTGGAGGAACCAATGGAGAGGGATGGGTTTCTTTAAGGAAGGAAAGGTGACACAACACCTTCCCCAAGCTTACTTACTGGACTTGGTAGAATAAATGACACATGTCTAAACACAGGAAAGATGTTGGGTAAAGCTACAGAGGTGTTAATGTTTGAGACAAAAAGTCAGAATCAAAAGTCACAACTCTTGTTTCCTCAAAGTGTAGCTTAATGAGTTCAAACAAATAAAATACTTGTTTAAGTGCTTGTCTATTTTCTTTAGCATCAAAGGCAAACGTGTTGCTAGCTAGAAGCTAACAAGCATTGTCACAAGCACTTGATTAGAAGTGACCACAAGCCAAAAGAGATTATGGGTCAATGTTGAGAGAGGAAAGTTGAATGATCCTCTCCAACATTAGCCGGATCATTAGCTGCATGCACAGAGCGTACAGGTGGGGTACAGGTGGGGTAGGGGGTGGGGCATAATGCACCAAGATGATCACATACCTCTTTTCCCTGATCAATCATTTCCCCGCAAACCAAACAAATCATTGAAATAAAAAGCAGAGAGGAAATAAGTCAATGTTAAAGGACAGAGAGTGACACAAAAAGCACGTTTTATAGTGAGGTAAAAACACATTCACAGTTTGTGTAATCAGTGGCTGAGATGGCTGGTGGACACACACGTCACTCATTGCTTTGTGTGGGTGTGCGTGTGTGTGTGTGTGTGTGTGTGTGTGTGTGTGGTGTGTGTGTGTGTGGTGTGTGTGTGTGTGTGTTGTGTGTGTGTGTGTGTGTGTGTGTGTGTGTGTGTTGTGTGTGTGTGTGTGTGTGTGTGTTTGTGTGTGTGTGTGGTGTGTGTGTGCACTAACCTCAGCCATGGTGTTCCTCGTTCTGCTGCAGCACCTCAATCACCAGCTCGGACAGGCGGATATTGTCCTCCAGTTTTTTAGCAGGTGTGACTAACCGCCCTACATTCTCTGGAGCACAAAGGTCAAGGTCAGTGGAGGCAGTCTCCGAGTCTGTATCTACTATGTTTTATGTATCTTGCTTGTACTACTGTATGCATTCAACCAGTGTGCAAACACACCCCTCAAACACTAAGAGTGTCTCGGGGTTCATTCAGTATTTGCTTTAAAGAGGCAGTCAGCATGCATGTTTCTGCTGCCTACTGCAGACACTGGAGGACTCAGTCACTTCAACTAATGTTGGTTATAGCTTCTACAGTGATCCTTAGCACAGTCTGCAGCCTTAGACTCAATCACTGGGACCATCTAGTGTTCATATTGTAAAATACAAGCATGACATATCAGATTATTAATAATTAGGGCTGGGTATCAGACCTCAGTATACCTCTGTCAGATTCATTCAAGTCAGATCATGGCTAAATGCAATAGAAATGAACATAAATGGTATACCTTTCCTTTCTTAAGGGGAAGTCTACATTAAAGTATTTCTACCCTAGCCCTAGTTATAATGTAATCCCATTGTAACATAGTGTTAAAGTGTTTTTGCTATCAACACTATCTCCATGAGTGCTGGGTGTCTGGAAGTAGTGCTGGCCTGTGTAGTGACTCATCTCTGTCACTGACAGCACACTGATGATGTCATCGAGATGACGGATGCAAACAGCATGTACATAGAACAGTCATCATGCAGGATGTGGTGGTTATGTTGTGCTTATCCACAGAGTAAACAACGTGATAATGTCTTTGGTGGGGAAGTTGCATGTACTTGCTATAAGAGTAAGTACAGGCCTATTGTCATTCTGACTTCCATATCCCCTTCAGTATGTTCATTGAACAAAATTGATTTCTTCTTGTTAGTGAATTTGTAGGATTACGATCGAAGGTGAGTTTCCTATTTTTAGAAAAAGTATATGATTTGATGTTGCACTGTTTCTTTCGGCCATGAAACTCATGTTGAGCTCAAAACAAAACTTAATACATGACGACAAATGACCTTAACTGGGGCTCAGAGAACAGTGAGAAACCAATCAGCAAGATTACATTCTGTTTGGTGTACCAGTGGCCGGGTAATGTAAGAGGTATGCTAAGTAAAATATGGTACATCCAGAAGTTTAATGAATGAATTAGTTTGAAACATAGTGAGGACAGTTTAATGGGTCAGATGTTAGAAAACAGACATGCACTAAAAACCCCAAAGTATGTGTGCTTTTTGCTGTGTCACTATGTCAGCACTGTCGCCCTGCTGGATAAGAACACATGTGCACAGTGTCTTACGCAGGTTGAATTGGCCCACAGAGTTCATGAGTGTTTCAGTCCAGCTGCTAGCTCTTGTGGCTCAGTGGTGTTGTGGACAGCACAGCAGGAGGATGGAGGATCGCCTGCTGGAGCTTAAGTCATGCTAACATGCCTGAAAGCTTCTAATGAATACGACTTCTGTCCTGGTACATAAGGGGGGATTGTTAGGATCTAGCAATGTCTGTCAACTCAGAGCTATTATGTCAGAGCTTGGAAGTGCAGAGGTGGAAACAAAAAAGTACTCCATAGAAAACAATTATTTTTTTCTATATTTAAAAAACGTCTATGGACTCTTACTTTGTAAGATCTAACCAGGACAGTAAGTGGAGAGCTTAATTATGTGATCCTGAAACAGGACTGCTGATAGTGATCATCATTAAACACTTCATTAGGATATTTGACATTTTATGACAAATATTTCTGACATGTTGGAAGTTTGCAGGTCTTTTCACTCGTTCCTGAAACCTGAAGTGTCTGTGTTTGCAGAGCAAATACAGATCTCAGGAAGGTGGTGACAGGGTCTATGGGGAAATGGTTTAAGGTAGACTGAGGAATGAGCGAACAGCAGAAGTTTAGACATACAGTACGTCACCTGGAACCTTCATCTTTCTGACATTTCTCCACTAAATAAGAGTATTTGTTTAGAGAGAATGGAGAGGAGGTAGAGAGAGGTGGGAAAGTGATAGAGGTGAGAGAGAAGATATTTTCAAAACAAGTGGTATTTAGTCGGATATTAAATGTTTCGTCTTTACTTGTGATTTATGTAAAGAAGTTAGCAAACAGCACACAGCATTAAAACCTGTCCAAATGGTTGTCTAACCTGATTCCAAAGTCATTTCCCTTGAAGGATTGAAATGAATTCAAATGACATTTGAATAAGTGCAGGATATGGGTGTCCTGTTTGAATGTACCGTGGTCTTACACACTTAAAGATTCACACACAAGCAAAGTAAAAATGCATTCAAGTCGCAGACAGAAAAAGAAAAGGTGTTGTGCCGGACAGAAAAGAAAAGAAGCTCACAGAGAAATTAGAATGTGCTTTGAGTGGCTGAGCAACAAACTACATGTAACTGTAGACTTTACAGACGCAAACAATAGATAGACACAAACCAAAGGACGGCAGGAGCGTCAAGAGTGTGGGGTCACTTGTTTTGGCGTGCATCTGTTGTAGAGAAACATATAGGGTGCAGAGGAGGGGGGGGGGCTTGGGAATGAGGAAAGTACTCACGAATGGTTAAATCCATCACTTGAGACGCCAAGCAGAACAGGATGCTCATACATCTCTCTTTTTTTCCCTACAGAGAAAGAGGGAGGATACCGAGGCATGCGAGAGCCGGGGTCAGAGGGCGGTCAGAGGGGCGGGGTCAGAGGGGCGGGGTCAGAAGGGCGGGACAGAGGGCTGACCCAGGAGTCGAACCTGCTTTCTTTTGTTCTACACATGTCGTGCATTAAAGTACATTTTTATTTAGCTAATTGAAATAAAAATGTAATATCTCAAAGGTGTTATAAGTATCATTTTGACTAGTTTCCTTTACACTAGGTCTACTATATTCTGTTCTTCTGATCATACATTTGAATACTTGTCAGCTAAATGATTAACCTCTTTATGTGGCCACTTGCTTTTAGGTTACTTCCTTATCCCTATCAATTCATTTCAGCTTTCTTATATTTCTGGATTATTTCAGTAAAGTAACATTTAAAATATATCAAACAAATGCTATACATCACAACAAAAGCAACCTGATTTGCATTTTGATAAAAAAAAAAACATGGTTGTTATTTTGTAAATGTGTACACTAACACAAGCTAAGTTTGAACTTTAAACAACCCAGTATTGCTTAAATGGCATGTAGAAACTGATTATATGTTTTGTAACCAAAATAACAATGTCTCAGAATGAGTTGCATAAGCTTGCAGTAATTCATGTATCAATGAAAATGCTACATAAAGCGCCTCTAGATCTGTCTCATATCTGAGTTTGATGACATGCCAAAGTCAGAATATCAATGAAAATGGTAGACTACAGATTACAGACTGCTGTTAGCTGGGCTGGAGATGCTTCTGTCGTTTTTTCCGACCCAGTTGAGATTCAACCACGCACGTATCCGCATTAACGCACTGTAGCTCTGCGGTACTGCGTCCTGGATGTTTCAGGAAAACGTTCCGTCCCTTTCTATATGCAGTCTGTGGTGCCGTCACTATGTTAAAAACGCTGAAGTTGTCACGACTACTCTAGCTTGGGAAAATAATGATATGGTCTGTTTAGTAGACCACAATAATTAGCTCACTACCCCTCCCCATGGCCCCTCCCCCCACTCCCTGCTGCTTAGAGACAGCTTCACTGGGGGTGAGCAGACTGCAGCTCCGTAGTCCCTTTTGGGAGTGGCCCAAAGCTGACATCATACGACCCTCCGGAGCGTTTGCAATCAACGGGAGCATATGCCGCAAATTATTGTTTCTTACACAACCACTAGAGGTGCTAAACTTTAAGACGTGACTATAGGTCGTAATAAGCTGCTGAACAATCAACCTATTTGGTCGTTTTTTGGAGGAGGACAGGCTGGATATTATTTACAATTTCAACAGGGAAAATGTTGATTGGCAATAGCCGCGTTCACACTGTGTACTTTGCAGTACTTAGTGCCGGCACTTAATACCCCAGGGCACTAAGTACCAATCGCGTTCACACCAGAGTACGGGGGTTCCCGTACCCTGGGGGAAGATTACGCAAATGAGCCGCTGACGTCACTCTCGTCTTCTTCTGCTTTGGGTTAACTGGCAGGCCGCAAACCACTTCACGGTGTTATACTGCCGCCCAAAGTCCCCTGGAAGTCCCTGGAGTTGGGGACTGGCTTCAGTAGAAGCTGCTGGGAGTCCCAGCAGCTTCTACTGAAGCCAGTCCCCAACTCCGGGGACTTCCGAGTATACGCCGACACCTCCTCATCTCCACCGCTCCCATGTTTTATTTTGTGTTGCCATAAGTTAGTCTCTCTGCGTTTCTGCGCTGGGCTAATGCTAATGCTAATAATGCTAATGCCACAAATACAATGGCGGCTTCACAAAACGTTTCCGAGTTTTACGGGGCGTGGTTTTCAATTCGCCCAGCCAATCAGAACTGGGGCACTTTTTCCCCCTAGGATAGTACCACCTCTGTAGCAGGCACTAATAATGGGGGTAAAAGTTCCCGGCACTAAGTACTCTTTTTGGTGTGAACGTAACATAAGGGGTACTAACCGGAACTAGAGGGAAAAGTACAGGGAAAAGTACGGGGAAAAGTACTCCGGTGTGAACGCGGCTATTGATGATGTGTTTGGATATTTCCTCACTGTTCATTTTCTTTTTACATGTATTTAAGCACACTGGAAAGAGACTAAACTAAAGATTAAACGGCCTTATATTAAAGCAAAAATAACAATCTGCTGCTGTCATATCAGCCATCTGACAGTTATTAACCTGCTCACATAATAACTGATAATAACTCTCTTTGACATATCAATGTTTGTGTTATTCAATGTGTTTTAAAATCTAAATTCTACAGAACACATCCTCACTGCAGGTGAAGAAGATAGCTAACAGTATAGTGAATGAAGGCATCCTTACTTGACAGGTTCCAGGATTCTCTTTCAAAGCCTCTGTGAATGGACTGAGCAATGGAAGACTCCATCAGGTCCACATAGCGCACCACCAGGGGGGCATACAGGTCCTGCAGGTGCTTGTGGAACTTTCCATTGCACAGGTTATCTGTGGAGGGGGAAAAAAACAACATCAAAGAGAATGAGCTAACCTAAGCACAGGAGAGCCCCTCACTGCAGTGCGTACTATGTTTACTATGAATGTCTTCCTCTTTCTTGTCGTTATTAGCTCGAAACTAATTGTAACTACTTTCCAAGCATGTTACTGTCCCCTGTAGATCAGCGATATCAACGAGTAAAACCATTGGCTGGAAAACGAATATGGTCATGGTGAAGAGACACAATAACAAGTCTCCATAATCTCATGACTGAGCAGACTCATCTCTACAACTCTCAGCAGGTTCTACAGGTTCTACAGTTCTTGTTTCATTCCTGCTTCATGAGTGTAGATGTGACCCAAAGGTGCTTTGTACACTTGTTGTGTTCATGTTGGGTTACAAGATAAATCAGAAGGTCAGCCAGATAAATAATAGATGTCCCTGTCCTAGACGATGATGATAAACAATGACAGGGAGGAGGAAGGTGTTTCTGTTAACACTGGCTCTTCATTAGCTGCTATCTAAGCATATTCAGTTTTCAATCTGTAGACAAAAGGTGGGAATCCCTGCCTTTTCTAAATCCAACCCAACACACACAATTCTGTGCCGGCTCCCAACTGGTAAAAAGGCAACACTGACAAAGACCACAGGAGATAAAATGGAGGCCAGTGTGTGCTAATGTGATGCCTCACGGCTCCATGCAGCGTGTCTGCTTTTCCTCTCCCTCTTTGTTTTTCTCTCCCCCTCTGAGCATGTA
This sequence comes from Harpagifer antarcticus, assembly GCA_902827135.1. Lineage (NCBI taxonomy): Eukaryota > Metazoa > Chordata > Actinopteri > Perciformes > Harpagiferidae > Harpagifer > Harpagifer antarcticus. The sequence goes on from CADEHL010000698.1 coordinate 1,839,518, forward strand.
TGTGTTTGTGTGTGTTGGCATGGAGTCAAGGTCGATGATACACAGTAGGTGCGATGTTTGTTGTGTTCCCTGATTACTACTCTCCCAATTAGCCACTTGAGCGGCTGCTGTCCACTTGGATGTGTTGTGTCCAGGAGGTGTGTTCGCAGGGCCCACTACCCCTGCTTTAGACCTCATTAACTCCTCGAATGGCAGCGCGACTTTGGCGCCTGCCTAGTGCTCAGGCTAAGGCTATTTACTGCTCCATAAGTGCACCGCTGTGGGGCAACAGAGCAGATGACCTTCTGTGGAAAGATGTCCCTGTGAGGATGTTCATTACTAAAGTGTGCGCTGTTCACACTGTGAGGACTCTGCTGGTTTAAGGTTGCTATTGAAGACAGACCCTCCGATGTTGCTTCCAAATAACACAGTGGTCTGATTCGGAAAAACAAACCTGGCACCCTGGCATGATCATTTGCAGAGATCCTCTTTTATTGAACTTTTAATTAAAGTTAGTAGTTCATCATGGGAAGGGTGGCAGGATCTAGTGCTTTTGATGAAAATGAACCTCTTGTTTTTTGTTTTTGTAATTTGGCAAATGATTGAAGTGGAATAGAAACCTGGAATACCTACGCATGAAGTACCTACACTATATGTTATTCATTCTATTAACTCTGCCAATAATCTGTAATTATTCTTGTGTTTATATATTATTTAGCGTGTAAGTGTCTTTGAGTACCTGAAAAGTATGGAGAGCCTTCAGTAAAATGTGACGATGGTTGAACGATGTGACAAGCTGTTTCAGGGCAATCAGTGAGCCTTTTCAGAAGACTCATAACTTCAGTAGAAACCCACGGGCTTGTGCCTGAGGCCCAGAAGTAGAGCTGGTTCAGACCGCTTTGGGAACTTATTTAGTTGTTGTCATCGGAACTGTTGACATAATTCTGCCTTAAAATGATACAGGGGTTATTAAAGAAGAACGATGAAAGGTGAAAGATCAATGTTGATTAATTTGATAAAAAAAGAATCTTATTTGTCTCAATGGTGTACAAGATATGAATAATTAATGTTGTTCAGTGAAAAACCAGAGAGAAAGATACTTCCGAGATTTTGGTTTTATGTTTAAAAAACAATTATAGCCAGTGCCCTAGAAGGAATGTCTCTCTGTTGACTGCTGGCTGGTGTAGCTATGTCCACTGCAATGCACTTCAATTGCCATTTCCACACAATGGACAATATGTAGCAAATGAGAAGGTGGCCAATTTGAAGACACTAACAAGTGAGCATAACAAGCTATTTGCAGTCATCTGTGGTCCAGCTAAATGAGTGGACCATGCTCCGTCCTCTCCTTGACTCCCGACTGACGAGCTGAAAAGGGGAAGCATTCCCTCGGGACAATTAGCGCCCCGCAGATTGAGTCTGCATTGTGAACACTGAAGTGTTTCCTTTACAGGACACGGACAGCTCCACACTCTCCTGCAGGCAAGTGCATGCAGTTCATTAGAGAGATGACTGGCCTGCAGCAACCAACATCAAGACCTGACTATTATCTTCAACACACACACCACACACACACACACCACCACACACACACACACCACACACACACACACACACACACACACACACACACACACACACACACACACACACACACACACACACACACACACACAGAGAGAGAGTTCAGTATGTAAACTGCTCCAGGACAAAAGTAGACGTCTCACGTTGACAGCAATGATTTCCGAGACATTTGAGAGATGTTTGAGAGAGTGGAGTGCTCAGGCAACAGCGGCTGTAGACCTTCATTAGAAAGGCTCTGGAGTGTTGTGGTTTAAAAAAATAACTGGGTGCTGAAACCCTCACTCAAACTCTCTCTCTAAAAAGGAAGTCCTTTAGAAAAAGTCCTACTAAAATTGGTAACAGGGATGGTGGAGTTAGTGAAACACTTACAATGTTTAGGGTTCAAAGGTTGGACATATGGAAGAGACAAGCTTTACCATAAAGAGCTGCTAGCAGGAAGTCAGTGGCTCCACTCTGATCCCTGTTTGCTCACAGAATGAATCCTGAGTGGATACTGACACTCTTACAAAGCATCTATAGAGTATATGACTCTCTGCAGACTAGGAGTCAAGCAACTACCTGAGGAATATAGGAAAAGAGGGATAGGAACTGATGAGCATTTTCTTTCAATTTCTTTTTATTTAAACTTATTTTCTGTGGCTCATACATTCTGGGTCATTTGTATGGTTCTGTATGTAATAACTTTGAGCTTAAGGCAATCTTAAAGTGCCCCAGAAATATTGACTTAATTCATTTTTTTATAGACAATTAGGTATGAAAATATGTTTATGCTGTACTACGAGATTCACAATTTATTACAACCTGAAAAGGGCCATATACTCATTAAAGGTCCCATGTCACGGCCATTTCTACTGATCATAATTCCATTGTTGAGCTCTACTAGAATAGATTCACATTGTTCAATGTTCCAAACTCACATTGGTTTCTCACAGCATCTCTGTATAGCATGTGTATTCACTCTCTGTCCTACACGGCTTGTTGGAGCTCCTGCCCCCCCCTCCCCCCCTGTGAGTCCACTGTGCTCTGATTGGTCAGCTCGCCCACTCTGTTCTGACGGTCCACCCCTGTTACAGCGGAACATCAGTGATTATGTGTTACAATGGCGTTTGTTAGCAACCAGAATGACGAACAGATGAGAATGCTGTTTACATGCATACAAAGCTTCATGACACAAGGGGACGGGTAATAACCGCAAAAGCACGACATGGGACCTTTAACATTCTATAATGGTAAATATTTATTTTATGGCTGTTCTTGTTCATAGTAAATAAGTTCATCGTAAAAACAATAAGTTCATAGTAAAAACCGTCCCCCCCACAACACACTCCACTCTCACCAACTGTCTCTCAGAAATAAAAGCATGGATGCAAACAAACTATCTCCAACTGAACAGTGCCAAATCAGACATCATCATCATCGGCCCACCATCCCGTATCAAAGACATCCAGAATTTCAACTTCACCATTGACAGCCACACTCTATCTCCCCCCCCCCCCCCACATCCGCAACCTCGGAGTCATCTTCGACAGTCCACCCAAATTCAACCACCACATAAATCACATCACCAGGACCGCCTTTTTCCACCTCAAAAACATTGCCCGTCTCCGCCCATCACTCTCCTCCTGCTGCTGAAACCCTGATTCATGCATTCATCACTTCACGACTCGACTACTGCAATAGCATCCTCTACGGCATACCATCCAACCTAATCAATAAACTCCAACATATCCAGAACTCTGCTGCCCGCCTCCTCACCCACACCCTCCCGAGACCACATCACTCCCGTCCTCCAGAACCTCCACTGGCTCCCCGTCCGTCAAAGAATCAACTTCAAAGTCCTCCTCATTACCACAAAGCCCTCAACAATCAGGCCCCCCCCTACCTCACAGACCTGCTGCACCACCACACCCTTCCCCCTACCTCACAGACCTGCTGCAACCCCCCCCCCCTACCTCACAGACCTGCTGCACCACCACGCCCCTTCCCCCTACCTCACAGACCTGCTGCACCACCACACCCCTTCCCCCTACCTCACAGACCTGCTGCACCACCCCCCCCCTACCTCACAGACCTGCTGCACCACCACACCCCTTCCCCCTACCTCACAGACCTGCTGCACCACCACACCCCTTCCCCCTACCTCACAGACCTGCTGCACCACCACCCCCTTCCCCCTACCTCACAGACCTGCTGCACCACCCCCCCCCCCTACCTCACAGACCTGCTGCACCACCACACCCCTTCCCCCTACCTCACAGACCTGCTGCACCACCACCCCCCCTTCCCCCTACCTCACAGACCTGCTGCACCACCACCCCCCCCTACCTCACAGACCTGCTGCACCACCACACCCCTTCCCCTACCTCACAGACCTGCTGCACCACCACACCCCTTCCCCCTACCTCACAGACCTGCTGCACCACCACCCCCCCCCCTACCTCCACAGACCTGCTGCACCACCACACCCCTTCCCCCTACCTCACAGACCTGCTGCACCACCACCCCCCCCTACCTCACAGACCTGCTGCACCACCACACCCCTTCCCGCTGCCTCCGCTCATCAGAAGCCAACCTCCTATCCATCCCCCCCGCACCAATCACCGGACCTGGGGGGACAGAGCCTTCTCCGTCGCTGCCCCCTCCCTCTGGAACTCACTCCCCCAACCCATCAGAGACTGCACTGACCTCACCACCTTCAAAGCACTCACAAAAACTCACCACCTTCAATCTGGCTTTTAATGTGTGATTGTTTTTGTATTATTTGACTTTAACTATATATTTATTTGTTGTTCCTTTATTTTATTTTATCTTCATTATATCTGTAAAGCGTCTTTGAGCACCTGTAAACGCGCTAACAAATTAAATCTATTATTATTATTATTAAATATATTATTTACTGTAATTATTTAGTTAGTTCAAGTAATTCGTTATGCTTTTATTTTGAAGGCGGTTTCGGGCACTGTGTGATTTGGAAACCTCATGATTATTATATATTGGAGATGGGGGGTGGGGGGTGGGGGGATTGGTGCCCCAGAACGAGCATATGGTATTTGACCAGGGTAAGCTACAGGAAAAGCCACAGGTGAAATCATTGTCTGGACATCGGATCATTTCCTTCCTGCGTAAGATTTTCTTACTGCCCCAGCGACAGTTTCATTAAGAGCTACGTTTCGGTGATATTTTCTTTATCTCGTCGCTACAGTGAATAATCTGACTTTCCATTCCATAAGCCTTCATCCCTGTCCCTAGTGTCTGATCACTGCTCCACCTCTAGAGGACCCACATCCACTGCTCAGCACGTTCAGCTACTTCAGGCCAAATGCTGACTGTTAAATGTGTTTCTCTAATGCTCTCACTCACAGTCCATTCTCAGGAAGTCGTTGAGCAGCTGGAAGAGGGGGAAGCTGTCCCAGCTGTCGGGCGGCTGAACCTCAAGAGCTGCGTCCATGTCAGCTGAGTACAGACACAGGAAGGTCTCTGCATGCTCCACCATCAGGTCGGACCACCAGGCGAAGGCCTTCAGGAGGAGAGAGGAACAGACACAGAGGAAAGGGAGACACAATACAGGGAGTGGGAAAAAATCAAAAACGTTGAGAGTGAAAGAAAGGAGACAAGTTTTACAAAGAGAGATGTAGGACCCCAGGGGCACGTGTTCAGGACTTTAGAGTTAACAATGAATATCTTTATCCAAAAAGCTGATCACGTAAATGTGACTCCACTGCTCGACTAAGATCCGTTCAGGTCAGGACCTTCATTGATCCCGTGGTGGAATGCAGCTGATAAAGCAGCACAGAATAAGAGTGAATTACACTGAGTTCACACAAAGATAATGAAGAAAAAATGAAATGATATAAGTAATCGTTAGAAACAAGATATCACAACAAGGTCAAATGATTTGAATGAACATATACATATTTGAGTTTGGATTGTTAAATAAATGGCTGTACTTATACAGCTTATCCAGTCTTTACGACCCCTCCAAGTGCTTTACCTACTACATGCCATTCTCCCATTCACAACAGAGCAGGTAACCTCTCTCTCTCTCTCTCTCTCTCTCTCTCTCTCTCTCTCTCTCTTTCCTGGAGACGTAACCTAACCTTAACCATAACCAACACATGCCTAACCCTAACCCTTACCCTTACCCTTAACCTTACCCTAACCCTAACCCTAATCCTAACCAAGTCTTCACCCTAAAATTAATGATTCCCCTCATGGAGACCTCCAATTTGTCCCCATAAGGGTGGCACGTGACTGTGTAAACAGATTTAGGTCCCCACAAGTATAGTAATGCTAGGCCACACACACACACACACACACACACACACACACACACACACACACACACACACACACACACACACACACACACACACACACACACACACCACACACACACACACACACACACACACACACACACACACACACACACTGTGTTCCTTTGCAAACGCTCCTCTCTTTTCATAACATGAAATCAAGTTGTTGCCACTGCATGATCTCCGGGGAAGCATTCTTCACAGCTGAAAGCGGTAGAACCGGTGCTTGGGCACGGAGAATAACCTGCTTTCTGTCGGCCCTCAGAGGAGCACAGCAGCTCCTCCACAGGCTTGGCAGGGAGCTCCTTAAACACTCACAAGCTCCTCCAGCCGGGGGGCTGCGTCACGCTCATATCTCCCCGCAGAACAGACGCAGTGGAGGGACTGCTAGGGACAGCCTCTCTCATGCACATCAGAAACACTCGCTCTCCTCCATGCACCCCCACGCTTGCCAGGCCTCTTAAGAGGGACCCTTGAAGTACCATGGTGTTTGCTCATTCACATCAAGCTGTCAACACTGTCATGTGAATGAACCCATGGGCTTAGTTGCTGGTGGTAGTGGAAGGGGTCGGGGGGGGGGGGGGCATGCACTTGCCATGAGATCTCATAGCAGAAGTATGTGTGAGATAGGTGCGTCTAGTCTGCGCCACTCAGGTAATCATCTTTAACACATTAGAACAATAAGTCAAAGTAAAAGGAGTAAAGCTGCTCTTGTTAACTTTGATATATATATATGTGATACAAATGTTTGTCTCCCCCAAAATATGTGTCTGCAAACATGGGAGCCTTTTATTGGATGTCTGCATCAAGGAACAGTGAAATCCATATGTTCTTTAAGGGTCTCTAAGTTTTTAGTGTCTCAGATAACTCACTCAGATAATTGGCTAAATGAAATGTGGATGCTCAGTCAAACAATGACCCTAACCCTTTCATGTCAAGTCAAAACAAATGATGTTACATCTGACAGTGACATATTAGCAAAAACAAGACAAACCCAAACGTTGGTCCGTCACATGCAAGAAGCAGAGACTCAAAGGCTGAACTTGAATCTGCAACATTTATGACCATTTGGACTGTTTTCTATATTGTATTCCCATGTCATGCATGTGCATGTGTGTGGGTGTTCAGTCAGCCTTAGCCTGAACGATCAAAGCTACTGAGCCTGAAGAAGATCCTTTTCTCTGTACGCTCTTAAAAACCTTTAGCAGTGTGAACATTTATGATCTCTTATGCGTTTCCATGAATACACCTGTTCTGCAAACCTGTCCTGTCCTTGTTTAGGCACCATTTGGTTTGGAGACGCCCCTTTTGAAACTCACTGTGCAGCAGGAACACTGGCTTACAGTAGCAGGTCAAGAGTGTTCCAGATGTAGGAACATTAAGCGTCTTTGGGTTCAAGAAAAGCGCTATAGAAATCAAATATATTATTATTATAACCTGAAAAGTTGAGTATTGTTAATCATCCTGCGTCAGATTTACTCTTTCTTTTGGACAAAATGGACAAAGTAATCAGTATAAAAGTATTGAAGTTAAAATGGATGATTACATGAGAGGCACACAATAGAGCTAGTTAATAGGATGAGCAATAACCAGCTTTAGAGCTACAAAAGAAAAACATGTATAAAATTGCAAATACATCTAATTGAATTGCAATTGACCGAGGTCCCTAGGTGTTCATTGTGTATTGGTACAAACACAGAACTGTTCAGGTAGCAGTCTAACGCTGGTTCCCCTATGTGCTCACATCATTAGAACAGCAGGGGGTTGATCATGTTATCTCTGATCACACAAAGCATGCCTCGCATTCCCCCCATTGTGTGTGCTGGAGGAACCAATGGAGAGGGATGGGTTTCTTTAAGGAAGGAAAGGTGACACAACACCTTCCCCAAGCTTACTTACTGGACTTGGTAGAATAAATGACACATGTCTAAACACAGGAAAGATGTTGGGTAAAGCTACAGAGGTGTAATGTTTGAGACAAAAAGTCAGAATCAAAAGTCACAACTCTTTGTTTCCTCAAAGTGTAGCTTAATGAGTTCAACAAATAAAATACTTGTTTAAGTGCTTGTCTATTTTCTTTAGCATCAAAGGCAAACGTGTTGCTAGCTTAGAAGCTAACAAGCATTGTCACAAGCACTTGATTAGAAGTGACCACAAGCCAAAAGAGATTATGGGTCAATGTTGAGAGAGGAAAGTTGAATGATCCTCTCCAACATTAGCCGGATCATTAGCTGCATGCACAGAGCGTACAGGTGGGGTACAGGTGGGGTAGGGGGTGGGGCATAATGCACCAAGATGATCACATACCTCTTTTCCCTGATCAATCATTTCCCCGCAAACCAAACAAATCATTGAAATAAAAAGCAGAGAGGAAATAAGTCAATGTTAAAGGACAGAGTGACACAAAAAGCACGTTTTATAGTGAGGTAAAAACACATTCACAGTTTGTGTAATCAGTGGCTGAGATGGCTGGTGGACACACACGTCACTCATTGCTTTGTGTGGGTGTGCGTGTGTGTGTGTGTGTGTGTGTGTGTGTGTGTGTGTGTGTGTGTGTGTGTGTGTGTGTGTGTGTGTGTTGTGTGTGTGTGGTGTGTGTGTGTGTGTGTGTGTGGTGTGTGTGTGTGTGTGTGTGTGTGTGTGTGTGTGTGTGTGTGTGCACTAACCTCAGCATGGTGTTCCTCGTTCTGCTGCAGCACCTCAATCACCAGCTCGGACAGGCGGATATTGTCCTCCAGTTTTTTAGCAGGTGTGACTAACCGCCCTACATTCTCTGGAGCACAAAGGTCAAAGGTCAGTGGAGGCAGTCTCCGAGTCTGTATCTACTATGTTTTATGTATCTTGCTTGTACTACTGTATGCATTCAACCAGTGTGCAAACACACCCCTCAAACACTAAAGAGTGTCTCGGGTCATTCAGTATTTGCTTTAAAGAGGCAGTCAGCATGCATGTTCTGCTGCCTACTGCAGACACTGGAGGACTCAGTCACTCACTAATGTTGGTTATAGCTTCTACAGTGATCCTTAGCACAGTCTGCAGCCTTAGACTCAATCACTGGGACCATCTAGTGTTCATATTGTAAATACAAGCATGACATATCAGATTATTATAATTAGGGCTGGGTATCAGACCTCAGTATACCTCTGTCAGATCATTCAAGTCAGATCATGGCTAAATGCAATAGAAATGAACATAAATGGTATACCTTTCCTTTTCTTAAGGGGAAGTCTACATTAAAGTATTTCTACCTAGCCCTAGTTATAATGTAATCCCATTGTAACATAGTGTTAAAGTGTTTTTGCTATCAACACTATCTCCATGAGTGCTGGGTGTCTGGAAGTAGTGCTGGCCTGTGTAGTGACTCATCTCTGTCACTGACAGCACACTGATGATGTCATCGAGATGACGGATGCAAACAGCATGTACATAGAACAGTCATCATGCAGGAATGTGGTGGTTATGTTGTGCTTATCCACAGAGTAAACAACGTGATAATGTCTTTGGTGGGGAAGTTGCATGTACTTGCTATAAGAGTAAGTACAGGCCTATTGTCATTCTGACTTCCATATCCCCTTCAGTATGTTCATTGAACAAAATTGATTTCTTCTTTGTTAGTGAATTTGTAGGATTACGATCGAAGGTGAGTTTCCTATTTTTAGAAAAAGTATATGATTTGATGTTGCACTGTTTCTTTCGGCCATGAAACTCATGTTGAGCTCAAAACAAAACTTAATACATGACGACAAATGACCTTAACTGGGGCTCAGAGAACAGTGAGAAACCAATCAGCAAGATTACATTCTGTTTGGTGTTACCAGTGGCCGGGTAATGTAAGAGGTATGCTAAGTAAAATATGGTGGATACATCCAGAAGTTTTAATGAATGAATTAGTTTGAAACATAGTGAGGACAGTTTAATGGGTCAGATGTTAGAAAACTAGACATGCACTAAAAACCCCAAAGTATGTGTGCTTTTTGCTGTGTCACTCTATGTCAGCACTGTCGCCCTGCTGGATAAGAACACATGTGCACAGTGTCTTACGCAGGTTGAATTGGCCCACAGAGTTCATGAGTGTTTCAGTCCAGCTGCTAGCTCTTGTGGCTCAGTGGTGTTGTGGACAGCACAGCAGGAGGATGGAGGATCGCCTGCTGGAGCTTAAGTCATGCTAACATGCCTGAAAGCTTCTAATGAATACGACTTCTGTCCTGGTACATAAGGGGGGATTGTTAGGATCTAGCAATGTCTGTCAACTCAGAGCTATTATGTCAGAGCTTGGAAGTGCAGAGGTGGAAACAAAAAAGTACTCCATAGAAAACAATTATTGTTTTTCTATATTTAAAAAACGTCTATGGACTCTTACTTTGTAAGATCTAACCAGGACAGTAAGTGGAGAGCTTAATTATGTGATCCTGAAACAGGACTGCTGATAGTGATCATCATTAAACACTTCATTAGGATATTTGACATTTTATGACAAATATTTCTGACATGTTGGAAGTTTGCAGGTCTTTTCACTCACAACGTTCCTGAAACCTGAAGTGTCTGTGTTTGCAGAGCAAAGTACAGATCTCAGGAAGGTGGTGACAGGGTCTATGGGGAAATGGTTTAAGGTAGACTGAGGAATGAGCGAACAGCAGAAGTTAGACATACAGTACGTCACCTGGAACCTTCATCTTTCTGACATTTCTCCACTAAATAAGAGTATTTGTATTTAGAGAGAATGGAGAGGAGGTAGAGAGAGGTGGGAAAGTGATAGAGGGTGAGAGAGAAGATATTTTTCAAAACAAGTGGTATTTAGTCGGATATTAAATGTTTCGTCTTTACTTGTGATTTATGTAAAGAAGTTAGCAAACAGCACACAGCATTAAAACCTGTCCAAATGGTTGTCTAACCTGATTCCAAAGTCATTTCCCTTGAAGGATTGAAATGAATTCAAATGACATTTGAATAAGTGCAGGATATGGGTGTCCTGTTTGAATGTACCGTGGTCTTACACACTTAAAGGATTCACACACAAGCAAAGTAAAAATGCATTCAAGTCGCAGACAGAAAAAGAAAAGGTGTGTTGTGCCGGACAGAAAAGAAAAGAAGCTCACAGAGAAATTAGAATGTGCTTTGAGTGGCTGAGCAACAAACTACATGTAACTGTAGACTTTACAGACGCAAACAATAGATAGACACAAACCAAAGGACGGCAGGAGCGTCAAGAGTGTGGGGTCACTTGTTGTTGGCGTGCATACTGTTGTAGAGAAACATATAGGGTGCAGAGGAGGGGGGGGGGGCTTGGGAATGAGGAAAGTACTCACGAATGGTTAAATCCATCACTTGAGACGCCAAGCAGAAGACAGGATGCTCATACATCTCTCTTTTTTTCCCTACAGAGAAAGAGGGAGGATACCGAGGCATGCGAGAGCCGGGGTCAGAGAGGCGGGGTCAGAGGGGCGGGGTCAGAGGGGCGGGGTCAGAAGGGCGGGACAGAGGGCTGACCCAGGAGTCGAACCTGCTTTCTTTTGTTCTACACATGTCGTGCCATTAAAGTACATTTTTATTTAGCTAATTGAAATAAAAAATGTAATATCTCAAAGGTGTTATAAGTATCATTTTGACTAGTTTCCTTTACACTAGGTCTACTATATTCTGTTCTTCTGATCATACATTTGAATACTTGTCAGCTAAATGATTAACCTCTTTATGTGTGCCACTTGCTTTTAGGTTACTTCCTTATCCCTATCAATTCATTTCAGCTTTCTTATATTTCTGGATTATTTCAGTAAACAGTAAACATTTAAAATATATTAAATCAAATGCTATACATCACAACAAAAGCAACCTGATTTGCATTTTGATAAAAAAAAAAACATGGTTGTTATTTTGTAAATGTGTACACTAACACAAGCTAAGTTTGAACTTTAAACAACCCAGTATTGCTTAAATGGCATGTAGAAACTGATTATATGTGTTTTGTAACCAAAATAACAATGTCTCAGAATGAGTTGCATAAGCTTGCAGTAATTCATGTATCAATGAAAATGCTACATAAAGCGCCTCTGAGATCTGTCTCATATCTGAGTTTGATGACATGCCAAAGTCAGAATATCAATGAAAAGTGTAGACTACAGATTACAGACTGCTGTTAGCTGGGCTGGAGATGCTTCTGTCGTTTTTTCCGACCCAGTTGAGATTCAACCACGCACGTATCCGCATTAACGCACTGTAGCTCTGCGGTACTGCGTCCTGGATGTTTCAGGAAAACGTTCCGTCCCTTTCTATATGCAGTCTGTGGTGCCGTCACTATGTTAAAAACGCTGAAGTTGTCACGACTACTCTAGCTTGGGAAAAATAATGATATGGTCTGTTTAGTAGACCACAAATAATTAGCTCACTACCCCTCCCCATGGCCCCTCCCCCCCACTCCCTGCTGCTTAGAGACAGCTTCACTGGGGGGTGAGCAGACTGCAGCTCCGTAGTCCCACTTTTGGGAGTGGCCCAAAGCTGACATCCTCGTGGATTCATCTTCTTATTACAGACACATGCATTTCCTAACATTCGGTCGATATGCTGTAAAATGTATTATCTCTTGGATTTACACACGGCATCTATTGCACGTCTGTCCGTCCTGGGAGAGGGATCCCTCCTCTGTTGCTCTCCCTGAGGTTTCTCCCATGTTCCCTTTAAACTGTGGGTTTTCTCTGGAAGTGTTTCCTTGTACGATGTGAGGGTCTAAGGACAGAGGGTCTAAGGATAGAGGGTGTCGTTTTTCTCATACTGATATTCTGAACAATCTGTGCTGTTGTATTTGCTGTAAAGTGTCTCTACTGTAGGCTATTTTTATTATATGTACAGCACTTTGGCTCGACCAAAAATCGTTTATAAATGTGCTATATAAATAAAACTTGATTTGATTTGATTTGGCCGTAACATCTCGTACTGAATTGAGTGCAAGAGCAAGACATGCTAAAATCCGTTACAGTGATCTGCGGGAAACATTAATACTTTATATACTCTGACAGTGTTGAAAAGTAAGTAGCTTATACTTAGGCCTATGTTCAAAACATGACCATAAAAAAGAAACAACCTTTTAGGCTTCATATTGTTTGCTAAATTATTATTCCTAAATCAATAGTGAATTAATATTAAACGATTAATTAACATTTACTCAGCTCTTCATAACTCTGATGTTGTTTCATATTAAAAAGCAGTTTATCAATCTACTTTGGGAAAGCTGCTCTATGAAGCGCCTGTGGCTGTCAAATTCATATTTTGTGGGATGAAAACTCAAAGGCTGACGCTCTGACGGCCCGTCCACACAGCGGCGTGCGTTGAAGCTTCCAACGCTTCTGCCCATTCACTTTGAATGGGGTGACGTCACTTTTAGCCGAACTGCATTTTGGTAAGCGACGTGGAGCGTTGCTGGCGTTGCTGGTGTTGCTGGTGTTGCTGGCGTTGCTGGCTTCAAAAGTTGAGCAATGTTAAACTTTTGGCACCTCGGCAGAAGCGTCAGCCAATGAAATCCCGTTTAGGCAAATCTGCCAGTACAAGTGCTAGCCAATCAAACCGCGTGTATGCTGGGAGAGACTACGCAGGTCATTTCCTCATATTCCAAAAAATGGAGGGAAAATTCATTATAGCGGTAGTGAATCACCCGGTGCTGAATGATCAGTCTCTGTTCATCTACCGGGATACAAACCGGAGGAGCGAGGCATGGAGGGAGGAGGCAGAGACAGTGGGTGAAACTGGTAGGTTTTCGCCTGTTTGGGGATTTTATATCCAGTTTACTTCGTTTTAACATTGCTATTGCTTTGTATGTCGGGGCGGGAGATTCATGTGATTGGTTGTTGGTCGCGTTGCTCGCAAAAAATCCCCAAGCTTCAGATACTCCCACCTCCAAGCGTCAACGCACGCCGCTGTGTGGACGGGCCGTGAGGCTGCATCGATGCTTTAGTCATGGGGAAGTGTTAGAGGTTTATAGGTTAAAGTTAATGGTAGACTAAACTCTGCCGTGAGTTAACGAGAGACAAAACTCTGCCGTGAGTTTACAGGAGAATAAACTCTGCCGTGAGTTAACGGTAGACTAAACTCTGCCGTGAGTTCACAGGAGAATAAACTCTGCCGTGAGTTAACGGTAGACTAAACTCTGCCGTGAGTTAAGGGTAGACTAAACTCTGCCGGGAGTTAACGACAGACTAAACTCCGGTGGACGAGCAGCACTGCAGCGGTTGGTAAATGCCGCTGAACCACATTAATAAACAATGAACCACGGCACAAAAGTACAAGGGTTGAGAAGTAATTCGTTAATTTAATCTGGCTTTGTATGATTAAAAAGCAACACGATCATCGACCCGACGCAGTCCCCCATTGTTGTTGTTGTGAGCGGCGTTGGGGAGAAAATCAGCGACGTAAACGGTGATGTCATGACGCAGCACCAGTCGGGCTCTGAGCGGTGGAAACCAGTTCAGCACCAGAAAAGCACAAGAACGGATCTTGAACCGGAACCGGTTTGGTGGAAAAGGGGCAAGAGAGAGCTAGAGGGCATAGCCCTGTTACCGTGAGACAGATATAAGGGAAGAATGTTTTGTATCCATGGATGTTTTTTGGGGATACAAAAAAATGAGCTGTCAATTTTGGATTAAACATTCGTTCTGTTGGGCAGAAGTAACATCTAGAAACAGTTGTTTCCTGTAGTACTATAGGGCAGGAAGCACACCAGTATGAAGGGCGGGTTTGGGGTTATCAATCACAACTGAGAAACTAAGGGTAACATTCCTTAGTGTCTTGAGGGAGGTGATGGTTTCTTTACAGACATCGTCTTAAATTGATCATTTAAAAGTTGAAGTTGAATTTGTTTTGAACAACAACATTTTGGGAAATGCACTTGTTTGCTTTCTTGTACTTCTCTCAATGTGTTGCATCTGATCCTAGCCAGGCAATATGTGGACACAACTGAAAAAGAAAACCGATGGCCTCTGTTACCTCTGCAATGGAGCTGATCTGCCAGTCTGCGTTGTCTGTTAGTCAGAATCATTATGGAAAGACTATTGGCCGCATTTCAATGAATCTTATTGTCTCTGTGTGTCCAGTAGAGAGGTGCTGGACCTGTTTAGCCTAGCTTAGCATTAAGACTACAAGCAGTAAGAAAAAAAGCTCTCAAAAATACTTCTGAGCTATCATATTTGTAATATTTGTTAAAGTTTAAGGAGAGTTAGCCTTCTTGATGTTTCGCTCTTAGCTAATAGGTTGATAAAGACCTTCATAAAGATATTGCTAGGTTTGAGCTGGTTCCTGTAAACAAGGCAGGATGGCCTTGGAATGTATCAATGATTCCAAATGACCAAGATGCAACTTGAGACAGGAGCAGTTTTCCGATTTCTACAGATCTTTTTGCCAAGCTAAACACATCCAGGACTTATGTCTGTACTGGTCTCACAGGAGTGAATCTTTGTTTGACTCTGGCTAAGACAGCGAATGAGCATATTTTCCAAATGTCGTTGTTCACGAACAAACATAAGTTACAAATCGGACCTAAAGTAAAGATACATTTAGCAGGTCACTCAGTTGAACATCATTTGTTTCAGAGGTCTGTAAAGTGCTTTTGATGTCTACTAAAGAGAACCTGGATCATGCAACAGAAAAAAACACTGAACTGCCACAAGGGACAGTCTCATCATGTCTTGTTTATTGGCTTTCCTGTTTCCAAACAGCAGCTAATGATGAGCAGCACAAGCCAATAGACAAGGTCAAAGAGAGCAAGGTAGAGGAGGGCAGAGGAAGGAAAAGGAAGCAGCATCACTTCAGCTACCAGGCAGGGAAAGAGGAAGACAGAATCAAGTTAGGACTCTGGAAAGGAAGCTGAGGCATGGTGGACGAAGTCAGCATAAAGATTGAATTGAATGCATTTTTACTTACTGTACATTTGTTAGTACAATTGGATAGAGATAATGCAGAATAAACACATATTTTTTGTAAAAACAGCTGTTGTGCTATTCAGTGCAATATGAAAGAGGATTAATGAAAAGTTTCTGCAGCTGTGAAGAAAATGTACAAGTTAAGCTTTTTATAAATACGGAATTGAAACTCATAAACAGTTCTATACGATGTAGTTGATTTATTCTAAAGATCGCACATATGTTTGGCAACAAGCTTTATGAACATTAATTGTAACATACAGAAGTCCTTTCCACATCAGAAAACCAGACACAGTCAGTCACATTCATCTTTATCAGTTTTTCTGACACCTGAGGGAAAGCTTTTTTTTGTTATTGTCATGCACATAATTGCCATTAGCTGTTTGACCACAAGAGAGATCCATTGGTGCATTGCTCATTTAAACTCTTCATTCCAACAGTTGAAAGACACACCGTGTCTACACCAACACCCAGGTACATTCTTCAGGTATTCTTTAGTGTTCAGAAATCCTCTCAACACTGCGTGTAGAATCTCTCACATCTGCATTCTTCTGTCACGGTAAACTCTTTGAGCAACTCTAACTGACTTAGCCAAGAGCTGTTAGATTAGGAGCTGCGCCGGGACAGAACGCCCATACAGTGTTTTTGCAGTAGCAACCACACAGAGCAGCAGAGATGGAGCAGTAACTTACCTTCCAGTTTAGCGTACTCTGACAGCCGTTGGTAGTTGACTAGAGCAGCCTGCTCCAGACACCGACGTATCACCGCCTTCACGTCCTCTTGTGGAACCGGGGTAACAATATCCTTCATCAGAACCTAAAAAGGAAAGCAACAGTTTTTATTTCGAGCAATCATTTTCAAATGAAAAAGAAAGTCAAATAGTAAAAGTATTTTTGACAGGGATCTGATCATGTTAAGCAAAGTAATAGCCACTTCTTGTTTCATGAAAAAAGATAACACCGCTATTGCGAAAGCGATATGTGGGTGTCCCCAGGCCTGGATTGTTGGTGCAGATCGGTCAATGCTGCAAGTTAAAGCCATTTCCTGGTTCACCATTGCTAAGGTGCTTTAAAAGCTCCTAAGCTTCTAATTTATCGTAGCGCAAGTCTTACAGCCAAGCTGACCTAACCTGAATTGATTCACGTCTCAATTGGTTAAATGGTGTGTATTGTATGGCCTCATTGTGTGAGGGTTCGACTCTTTGGAAAAATACGGCCATCCATCAGTAAAAATAACTTACCCTTTCAAGCAAGGACAGAGTTGCTTTCAGCGCCCCTTCTGGCCGACCAAATGGAAAGCAGTACCTAAGGAGAGACAGATTGGACTTTCATGTGAACCCTCAGCAGAATAGATTGGCATGAGATCAGCACATGGTTGCTGAACACGGATCCTACCTGAAGTGTGTTATCTGGTTCTCCAGAAGAACCCGTAGCCTCTCTTTGATCTCCTCAAAGTGCTCCTTCTCTTCTACGGTCACTGTGCCTATACCATCAGGCCTGAAAGACATCAGCAGGTACAAGAAACACGAGGTGTTACTGGTGCCGGAGCAAACTGACATGAGAGACTTTGAGTTAATATAAAGTGTGTGTATATTTTTGGAACTCACTGTTTCAAATACATGTTGGTTTACACGTTATTTATACCTCTCCCAATGTTCTCATATTTGGGAAAACAACAGGCCAGTGTCAGACTGATAATAGCTCCACAGCCAGGTCTCAGCACCTTGGGGTTAGGGCTAGTCCAGGACCAAGGCCTGAGTTTAGTTTTTCACAGTCTTCGGCTGGATTTTAGCACTTAACTCAGTGTGCTTTCACATTAGCAGTGAAGACCAAGAATGGGCAAAGTTCATCTAATAATCTGACAATATAAACCAATAAATTGACCTGTATGAAAAAGTCAATAGACAGGTTCCACAGAAAGCAATGAAAACCAGACACAATTTAAGAGCATATTTTAACCTCAATAACAGCATTCAGGAAGTGTAAGCCGTTGATCACTAAGCATGTTTCAGTTCAGAAGAATGTTGATACCACAAACAGAAATGCACAGAAGTTAACATTGTTCTTACTTTCTCCATGTTAATTAAATAGTATGTATTATGCGCATGTAAATGCAGACAAGACGGCATGCGAAAAACCTTTTAAAATGTGTGTTTTCTGAATGGAGATCGGATCGATCAGGCTATGCTAACGTTGTATATGCTCCGTCCACACTCATTCAACTGTATGAACAAGCAATACTTTGAAATGCAAAAGTCTGTGTGTATGTGTGTGTGTGTGTGTGTAGAGAGTCTCTTTAATACATTTTTTCAACTCAAGCGTCAAATGCGCGTGCCGCGTTCTCGCGGTAGCCAATCAGCGGTGAGGATCTCAGCCTGCCGTCACTGACGTTGAATCAGAAAACCAAAACAACAGCTGTTAGCTGTTAGCACACAGAGCTCACAGCTCCTCACATCTGTTCAGAAACTGGAGAAAAGTTCAACATGAACAAACCACAGACTGTCTGTGTCATGGTGAATACAGTCGCTGTTGTATCTGTGTCTGTATGATGGTATTGTGAGTGTAGACGGAGCAGCTACAACGTTAGCTTAGCCTGATCGATCCGATCTCCATTCAGAAAAACACGCATTATAACTCTCTGGGGTCCCTGGCCTTTTTTGATCTGTTTTTTCTCGAATGGACTTTATTGTAAACATGCTTCTAAAACATGAACCCTGTGCTGCACAAATTCGGTTAAATGGTTAACATAGGTTCAGGAGCATGGCCACGCCAAAAACTCCGCCCCGAACCCCGGTCACCCCTATTGATATCCGGCAAAACTTCCAGCCACTGCTTGTCTCCATCCTTTCAAGGACTGACAGTCAGACCGTGATTCATGCCGCGCGTCGTCACGGTTCGAACAAGCCAAACGTTACCACGAGAACATTAAACTCACCATGGATCCCGAACTGCTGATCAACTCGCCGGAGTCAGATGAAGATCTCTTCGACATCGGCTACCCGCCATCCTCGGTTCAGCAGTCGGATTTAATGGCGCGTTTCCACTACAGCGCGGAGCCCCGTTTAAGAGGGTTTCCACTTGGCCTAGTACCGGCTAGCGGGTCCTAATTCACAGTTTTTCTGGCCCCATAACATTGGGGTTCTAGGGCCAGGAACAACCAGGCTGTGACGTCACTCTCGACTGCTGATTGGTCAGAGAGAATCGTCACAATATACGTCGACGCGTTGCATATAAATATATATATATATATATATAGCGAAGCTTGCAGCATTTTTATAAACAGCATTTTTGTTAACAGAGGATCAACAAAAATGGCAAAAAAAAAGCACACTGTGGTCCGCCGAGGAAGTTACGACGTTCCTACACTTTATTGCAGATGACCAGATCCAGCGGGAGCTCGACGGGACAACTCGCAATATGAAAGTATTTCAGGAGGTCTCTACACTGATGTGCGGAAGCGGTTACTCGAGGACTGTCTTGCAGTGTAGGGAAAAACTGATGAAGATGAAGAGTGAGTATCGCGTAGTGAAGGACAACAACAAGACGATCGCTCCGCCTACACTGCGTTACTATAGATACTACCCCAGTTCCTAAACTGTAATGGAGACGCGCCATAAGTGAACAAGTCCTAACGAGCGAGCCAGTCCTAACGAAGTGAGCCAGTCCTAACGAGCGAGGCCGTGTAGTGGAAACGCGCCATTAGCCAAGCATCCGAACGGAGCCGCGTGCGCTCGGCAATCAGTGTCCCACACACCAGCTGCCACCGCTCCCACTCACGCTCCCCCAATGAGATATCTCCAACTCCAGACAGGTCCCAGGCTTCGTCTACTCCGCCAGCGAGGGCAAACAACCGGGGCCACAACAGGCACAACCGGGGCCACAACAGGCACAGCCAGCTCCAATCTCCCCACCAACGGCAGCCTGCCTCATTAGCAGCCCCCGGCCACTCGCAGCGGCGCACTCAACACGCCTCTCGGACGGAGCCCGAACTACGGAGCCCAAACTACGGAGGTGGACAGTCATTCAACTCCAACGTTTCCTGAAAGAGAACGGCATCCACTTTCACCAAAATGACAACAAGGCTAGACTGTTTAATCTCTACAAAGCCTACAGCAGCACAACGGCAAGAACAACGAGACACACAGCTCTTCCTGCTCCAGAGCCAACCATCGCGCGGTGCGCGCGCACCACGGGTCATGATGTCACAGGCCGACTCACCAGCACCCCCTGGTGGGGGCCAGGTCGTATTGCCCTCTGTGCCTGCTCTCTCTGTGTCTGACATGTCGCAGCTTATGTCAACCTTTCTCTCATCCCTGTGCTCACAGGCGTCGCAAAATCCCCTTGCACATACATCCCTTCATCCCTCCATCCCTTCTTCTTCTCTACCTTCAGCAGTCCACAGCAACCCAGCTTCTGCTTAACTTCCTCCTTTAGCAGCTAACCCCGTAGCAACGGCGCCTCACCCAGTAACCCAAGGGGCCATGCTACATGCTAACCCATTAGCCGACTCTTACCCAGTACGTTCTTTCCCAACTGGTCTATCCTTTCCCCCTCCCCCTCCCCCATCCCTTCCCCAACCCAAATGTTTTTCCTCCCTGTGCAACCAGCTACACTCTAGCCGCAGCAACACCACCCATCCAGCCAGCCTCCTCAGTCTATCGCCCTTCCCCCCGTGTCCCCCGTCTTGCGCCGGCGGATTCTCCTAGGTAACTACGTAGACTTGGCTCAGCTACTACAGCCATCAATCATCGACACTAGCCAGCCCAGGGAAATGCAGACCAACTTCGGTTTAGTCCAGCTTTTAATCCAGTTTTTTCCCTTTACCGCAACGTCATCTGCTATCCCACACGTAGAACCGAGTTAGACGAGTACCTCCTCATAGAGCTCGACATGGCATTACGCTTCGGAGGCTCAGGTTTTTACACCTACCACGTCCACTTCGCTAGCCAAGCCGCCGGCCGCATCAAGCAGTTCAACCAGGGAACATACTGGGGCGCTCTGGACTCCGAGCTTTATTGCCGCATCTTCGCAGCACGCGCATTCCTCTCTTGCCAATTATGTGGAGCCCCCTCCCACCCGGCCTCAGCATGCTCAGTCAGCGCTCCACCACCTCAAACACCTCACTCACTTTCCTCTCCATCACGCAACGCCTCAGACTTCAACCGTCTATCACCCGCAGGGAAGCAGGATGGCGTGTAATAACTTCAATGAGCTAGGCTGCTTTCTCTCTAACTGCCGCCTAATTCACATCTGCTCTTTCCGCGGCGTCGCTCATACCAGGAGCACCCCGCCCCCACAACCCAACCTAACATTTACGGCATAAACGTATTTTCCCCTTTAGAGTGTAACAGAGGCCCGGTTCTGGGCAAACCGTGCGCGCATCAATCTAACTCCTCAATGGTAATGTTTAGTTGGATTTAGAAGTGAAGATGTAGTCATTCGTTCCGGGCATGTTATTTTCAAGCCACACATTTCTGGTCCAGAAACACTTTCAGAACATCCCACATTTTGGGGGCATTATTGGAGCCATTTCTCCCGCATCAGCGCAGCGTCCACAGCAGCTAGACCGGTTATCTCTTATCCAAACCATCTAGGCCCTCGGCCGCTCGTCATCCCAAGCGTACCACGCTTACATCCGCGACAATCTAAACGACATCAGACACGCACACGCTTAAGTCAGCTGCTTTAATCCGACTCTTTTGGGGGCCCGTAATCAGCTCACGCAGATCATGCCGGAGACGGAACCCCCACTCTGAGTCTCCCACTGCACGGACCATAGCTCGTCCTCCCAGATCATCCCTTCACCCCCCTCATATCATTCACATGTTACTTCAATAAACGTACACACATCACATAGTTGTGGCGTGGTTCCTGCTAGTGAATCAAGTAATATGATGGGGTTTTTTTTATTTCAAGCTCAGCCATCAGTATATGCAGGCTGCAGGGATGTGGCATGAATGTACAAATAGGTATGAGACCATACAACAACAGAAAACTGATGAAAAGTATATCACTCAGAGATTTATTGAAATCACACAGTGAAAAGAAGTCTACAAGGCTTTGGACAACAGCAAACTGTTCTTTCAAGTCTTGGTGACCATAGAGGAGTACAAAAAATACCTCAAAGCACAACAATCGATATGTATTTACAATATTTACAAAAAAAGTCCAGGCGTTCTTGGATCCAAAAAGTTAGTGCCTCAAAGCAGTTTCTGTCAAGCACAAGGCAGAGGGCCACATCACACTGTCTACACTTCCAGGGTGTGGACACACTGGCCTGCCTTGTCTGCCTACACTGGACACAGGTCTTTCGTCCAGCTGAAGCTCTTTTGCTTTTATCTTGGACGTCAGTGATGGGCACTGGTATGTGTCCAGCAGCAAAGACGTTCCCAAAAGGAATCAAATACATCTCTGCCAGCACCCCCTTTTATTACAGGTGACACTCCCTGTTCATTTGCATCTCAATCAAAATGTTTTGGTGTATGTGCATAGCCTACCCGCCATAAGCATACCTCTTATTTTAAGGATAATAAATACACTTTCTTTTACAGTCTCAATGTCTTATCCATTTCCTTGCAGTTATTATTGTCCTTAAAAAGTGCACATTTCGAAGACACTAATGTCTGCAGGGCCGGTCCTTAGCATTGGCGTTATAGATGTTCGCCTAGGGCGCCAGATCTGGGGGGGGGGGGGGGGGGGGGGGGCTGCACGCTGCGCTGGTAGCTCTGGGAGGGAAAAAAACATTTTTGACCGTTGGTGCTCATCCTAATTTTCGGCCTTGATGTAACAACATTCATAATTAAGTAAATGTAACACCCTTTTCACCCCGGTTACACTTTTCATTTGCCCTGTACGATGGGCGCTGTGAGCGATGAAAGTGGGGGATGTTGGCTTATCTGGCGCCCGCAGCTCACAGCCAAAGTGCGAGCGTGGGAGCGAGAGAGGGAAGGCGCACCGGTACTGGCGCTGTTGTTATTAGCATCTGGTGCTAGCTGCTCTAACGGATATAAGAAGAAGATGTTTCTACAACAAGGCGAAGGAGAGCTCTCCTGTCAGACTGAGAGGCTGATAACTACAGCTCAGTGAGGTAAAGGACTCTGAGTGTTTAGATAGGTCACTTTAGTCTAAGTTATCTCAGTGGGTCTCAAACGTTTTGATCACAATTTATTTGTAAACAAATATTTCCAAGGCACTCCTTTATAATTATTGGGATAAACAGATATGAAATCATTTCAATATATACTATAGGACAGTAAACCAAAAATATCGTTTAAAACTGGAGAGATAAAAAAAATATAGATAAATAAATAAATGTTTCAACTAGGTAAAATAAGATATGAATAAACAACAAAAATAAAATAAGTTACATTTGTTTGTTATTGGCTATGGTAGGTTATTGGATATGTTCACATACTTATTTGATTATTAAAATGTATACCGATCTTTTGCATATGGATGTTTAGAGTTGTACCCCCTAGATCAGGTCTCTAGTAATGTGTGCTCAAAGTGCCAGAAAAAAATCTCGCCTAGGGCATCAAATTGTCTAGAACCGGCCCTGAATGTCTGTGTGACATTATTCCCATCACGCAGCCCAAACAACAGCCTCTGAATCGTCAACAGACTTCACACAAGGGCAGGTGTGCGTGTTCCAAGATGGCAGCATGTTGATTTGTGTCTGTCTCTGTTAGTGTTTGTCTCATTCTCGTTCTTCTTGTGCATACTGACATTTTATCATTTTTAATGAGCTTTTTAGACCCGTTTTTAAGTTGGTCTGCTGCGCTTTTAAAAACGTTTTAAAAGCTTAAGTGTCTGGGCTGTTTTGTGCCGGTGCCTCGCTGTGACTGGATTGTTTGCTCTCTGCCTGAGCTGTCGCTCTTTCGGACTCTGGATTGCTGTCTGTCCTGCCGTGCTGTCGGGGGCTGGTTGACCTGAGCTGCTGTTCGACCTGAGCTGCGGATCCTGAATTGGGTGTGTTAAGGCACAATGTTGCCTAAAGCTTCCCTTGTGCTCACTTTTTTCCTGGGATTAATTGTCAGCCCGCATGTCGGCAAAAATGACGGATTGCCTCCCAGCAATATCTCCGTTCACTTCGGACATTCGGATGGTGGAACCTCTGGAGCGCTGACTCCATCTGATAGTTTTTACCAAAAGCTGACGTTTCATGGCACGAAATGCGCTCTCCCGTATGCCCTTTTTACTCTGGACTCGCTAATATCCAAGGATCGGAGCAGCCCCGCCCCCCTGAGGAGCGACGCGTCCAGAGCCCATGTGAAAAAATCATCTTCCAGACTGTTAATATTGTTACTGCTTTTACTCTCTGGTAACGTTAACATTAACCCTGGTCCTGAGTGTTTCTCTGCTTCCCTGCATCATTTGCCAACTCCAAATGAGTTTAGCTGTAGGCAAGGATTGGGTTTTCTGCATGTTAATGCTAGAAGCCTAGTGCCCAAATTAGATGTTTTCAAGACCTGGTTTTTAGTTGCTAAGCCTGATATTGTTGTAGTTTCTGAAACCTGGTTAAAACCGTCTGTCACTGACACTGTTATTCACATTGATGGATATAATGTCTTCAGAGCAGATCGTAAGGGCAGAGCTGGTGGTGTTGCAATATACACTGCTG
This sequence comes from Harpagifer antarcticus, assembly GCA_902827135.1. Classification (NCBI taxonomy): domain Eukaryota; kingdom Metazoa; phylum Chordata; class Actinopteri; order Perciformes; family Harpagiferidae; genus Harpagifer; species Harpagifer antarcticus. The sequence goes on from CADEHL010000698.1 coordinate 1,863,918, forward strand.
AGAAACTACAGTGCTCAGTCCTTCACTCAATTTCAATTCCAAGGCAATTTGAGTTTCTAGCAGTCAAAATAACTATAGCAAATGCTCCTCTCACTGTTATTGGCTGTTATAGGCCTCCATCGGCCATCATGGATGCAACTACTAGCCTTACTGAATTGTTGTCTACGTTTTCTTCTGAAATCATATTATTGGGTGATTTAAATTGGGACTGGTTGAGTGATAAATCTTCACAGTTTAAGCAGGTTTGTGATTCTTTGAACTTAACTCAGCTTATTGATAGTCCCACTAGAATAAACCCTGCCAAATCCAATAACGATACCCTTATAGATGTCATTCTAACAAATGCAGCTCATAAGTATGTGTCTGTTGGTGTTTTTCCTAATGATATCAGTGACCATTGCACTATTGCTTGCGTTAGGAGCACTAAGTTGCCCAAAGCCAAGGGCCTTATTGTGCTCAGGCGCTGCTTCAAACACTTCTCTGAGCAGGCTTTCCTACACGATCTGGCGGAGGTTAAATGGCACTTCATAGCATTAATTCCATCTGTCGATGTTGCAGTCCAATTTCTTATTGATCACTTTTTATCGATTATTAATAGACATGCCCCTCTTAGAAAATTCAGAGTTAAGAATAGGAACACTCCATGGTTTACCAGAGAACTATCTGATCTAATCCATGATCGAAATAAGCAATGGTCCTTAGCTAGAAAGTCTAACACTAGTGATGACTGGCTTCTTTTTCGTGTCCTCAGAAATAAATGTTCAGCCCTTATTAAAAAAGCTAAAGCTGATTACTATCTGAGCTTAACCACTGATTGTTTTAATGACCATTCTAAGTTCTGGAAAACAATTAAATCACTTCAGAACAAGAAGGTTTCTAGTTTCCCAAAAAAACTGAAAGTCAGTGATTCTTTTATTTCAGATTCAGATGGTATGGCTAATGCTTTCAATGCTCACTTCAAAAAGGCTGGTCACATTTTTGATGAGCAAAGTCATGACTCTCTAAATGGTCGTACTCACAGCCCTAGTCTAGAGATGAACTCCCCTGTTTTTGATTTAGCTTCTTTCTTGGTCTCTGAAGTCTTACAGGGTTTGCAATCAATTGATCCTAAAAAGTCTGCCGGGCCTGACGGCCTCGACCCGTTCTTTTTAAAAATTGCAGCTCAGATTATTGCACAACCAGTAACTGATATTTTTAATCTCTCCCTGTCCACTCACACACTGCCAGCTGTGTGGAAGCAAGCTCTGGTATCGCCCCTCTTGAAAGCTGGTGATCCCACGGAGTTAAATAACTATCGTCCTATCTCAAATCTTTCTGTGTTATCAAAGATTCTTGAGTCCCTAGTTTCTACTCAGCTAAAACTTTTTTTAAATTCACACAATATCCTTAACCCTATGCAATCTGGATTCAGATCAAAGCACAGTACTGTGACTGCCAGTCTGAAAGTCTTAGACGATATTAAGGCTGCCTTGGATAACAAATCTGTATGTGTTGCATTGTTTGTTGACCTAGCCGAAGCATTTGATACTGTAGATCACCACATTATGTCTAATGTTATGTTGATGTCTCGTTTCGGTCATAATGCCATTTGCTGGTTTCAGAGTTATCTAACCGACCGTACTCAATGCGTCAGGTTGGGTAGCACTGTCTCTGACCCTGTCACCTTGAAGAAGGGAGTTCCACAGGGCTCTATTTTGGGGCCTTTGCTCTTTTTATTATATATAAACAATATTTGTAATCAGATGCAATTCTCTACCTATCATATGTATGCTGATGACACTATTGTGTACTCATATGCTCCTTCTCTGGATATGGCCGTTTCCAATTTAAAATCTGATTTTATCACGCTGCAGCATGCACTTATTGATTCCAAACTGCTTTTGAACAGTAAGAAAACTAAAGCAATGCTTTTTGCTCCCAAGTCAGCGTCCTCTTGCCTCTCCATTGACACCCTTGATGGTGTCTCTGTTGAGTTTGTTGATACCTACAAATATCTGGGCTTCTGGTTGGACAGTAATCTGAACTTCAAATACCATATTGAAGTTCTAACTAAGAAATTGAAATTCACTCTTGGCTTCCTTTACAGACTTAAATGTTGTTTTTCAACTTCATCCCGTAAAAGGTTGGTCTCTGGCTTATTCCTGTCCCAGCTGGACTACGGTGATACCATTTATAGATTTGCCTGTCCCACTGTGTTGGCCAAACTTGACCCACTCTACCATGCTGCACTGCGTTATATATCAAATGCACCCTATAGGACTCATCATTGCAAACTGTATAGCCTAACTGGATGGTCCTCACTTACTGTGCGTAGGATGCGGCATTGGTTTTATTAATGTATAAAGCCATTTTAGGTAAGCTTCCACTCTACATATGTGCCAGATTTGCTCCAGTTTGTGACTCTTACAACCTCAGATCCAGTGCCTGGATACGGTTCCAGGTTCCTGCTGTGCGGACTGAGGCTGGGAAAAGGAGTCTTTTTTATTATGGTCCTTGGTCTTGGAATGACCTTCAATCACGCCTCAAACTGAGGGCACTTGTCTCTATAGCCTGTTTTAAATTGAAGTTGTCTGAAGTCCTTACTACCAGCTGCTCTTGCAGTAATAAGTAGTACCTTTCTTACTGTCCTAAGGTGCACAATGTAGTGACTGCTTTTTTTGTCTTTTGTTTTCTTAGTTATGTTCTCTGTATTTTAAATGTTTGTGTTATGTGTAACGTTGCTGCCTTCTTGGCCAGGTCAGCATTGAAAATGAGATTCTATCTCAATGCTTTTATCTGGTTAAATAAAGGTTAAATAATAAAATTAAAATAAAAACACAAGACATCATGGGATGCATAATTAGATTTACAGTCTTTATTCAACTCCTAAACCATCTAAATCTACTTCCAACATTGATAAATGTTCATAAAACACATCCATCATTTGTTCATACACCTCTTGAAAACTCTAAAAAACATCGTTTTCTAGAATAGATTACAAACCGCCTGAAAATGGTACAAACAAGCGGGTAAATATATGAGGAAACTATGACACTAGGCAGTTGAAAGTGAAACGTAATCTCGCTCCGTTGCGGAGATATTCTCGCGAGAGTGCGGAAACATTTTCATGTGCGTCCTGTTGCAAATGAATGAATGACAGGAGTGAACACAGCTAACAGCCGCGGTGAAACTCGAGCGATATTCGCATCGCGTCCGGTGTGAAAGCAGCATAATGCAGTTCAGAGACCAGACCACTGTTCTGACGCCTTTAAAGCAACGTACAATTATTTTCGAGGCATCACGCCATGAAATTCCTACCCTGCACTACATACTGATATACACCTGAACATCAGGAGGAGAGGACTCTTTAAAGTAGAGACACTACATACTGATATACACCTGAACATCAGCAGGCAGTGGCGGTGCCAGGGTATGGCTGGGGTAGGCTACAGCCATACCAAGAAATGGCTTAGCCCCACCATTAAAAATGATGTTAAAGTAAGCAAAATAAAGTCCGCCAACTCGCGGAGTAAATTGCACAGACAGCAGTTAGTAAGATTGATTTCAGTAGCCACTTGTCTGGAAATACCGAAGACTAGAAACGGTTTTGAAAACTTTTGTCACGTAGTGATCATCTTCTCAATAAAACATCTTTGATAATGTAATCAGAATCGAGATAACGGCGTGGTGTTGTTGCAGGAAGTCCCGACGGAGAATACTTTTGCGGTAGTACATCTCTGTATCATATACATTGATACAACATGAACAATGAAATAAGACTCCACGGTTTGATGATTGATAGGTGTGTGGGCTGTCTTTCATTTTGACACACAGAACAATGGGGGCTATCCACCCTTATCCACAATGTAAAGTCATTCACAGCCTCTTCCCTCTTCTCTCTGTGAGGAGCAGCAGGTTCAGCTTTCAGAACAAAGTAACAAAAAACAAAAATGGCATTCATTTTTTTAAATATGTCGTGTAGTAATAGATTTATTTATTTTCTTCTCAAGAGAGTACCAGAATGTGTATTTTATGTTAGTATTTCAAAAAATCTCCTGGGGGAGAATCCCCCCAGACCCCCTGCAGGGGTTGGGTTTTCAGCATGTCAACTCTTTCACCTGTGGGTAAATTGCAGGATTGGCTCCAGGTCGCCCTTTTTATTTACTACAACACAAATGTGCCTTTTTATTTCATACAGTTCAATTTGGATTGAGACAGGGAAATAATGTAAACCTCACGCATGGCGTTTCACTGTCAAGGGGAGCGTGTATGTAATTACATTGCAAATACTGACTTCACCCCACCACTGTATGGGTTAGCCCTACCATAGATTACCCAACACAAATACTCTGGCGCTGCCACTGTCAGCAGGAGAGGACTCTTTAAAAGTAGAGACACTACATATTGATATACACCTGAACATCAGCAGGAGAGGACTCTTTAAAGTGGAGACACTACATACTGATATACACCTGAACATCAGCAGGAGAGGACTATTTAAAGTAGATACACTACATACTGATATACACCTGAACATCAGCAGGAGTGGACTCTTTAAAGTAGAGACACTACATACTGATATACACCTGAACATCAGCAGGAGAGGACTCTTTAAAGTAGAGACGCTACATACTAATATACACCTGAACATCAGCAGGAGATGACTCTTTAAAGTAGAGACACTACATACTGATATCCACCTGAACATCAGCAGGAGAGGACTCTTTAAAGTAGAGACACTACATACTGATATACACCTGAACATCAGCAGGAGAGGACTCTTTAAAGTAGAGACAATACATACTGATATACACCTGAACATCAGCAGGAGAGGACTCTTTAAAGTAGAGACACTACATACTGATATACACCTGAACACCAGCAGGAGAGGACTCTTTAAAGTAGAAACACTACATACTGATATACACCTGAACATCAGCAGGAGAGGACTCTTTAAAGTAGAGACACTACATACTGATATACACCTGAACATCAGCAGGAGAGGACTCTTTAAAGTAGAGACACTACATACTGATATACACCTGAACATCAGCAGGAGAGGACTCTTTAAAGTAGAGACACTACATCAGTGGCGTAACGATCGCCGGTGCAGCCGGTGCAGCCGGTGCAGCCGGTGCAGGGGCCCATGCAAAAAATAAATAAATAAAAATAATGTATATAATTATTTTTAGTTTTTTTCATTTTTTGAGACAGGAGGAAAGGATGGATTTGGCTGTGCCCGGCGGTGGTCCTACAGTTCCCGCAAGGGCCACTTCCCCAGCCGATAAGGGACTCTATGGTGCTATTGAGACCCCCGACGCCAAGATCAAAGGCTATATTATAGCAACTGGCCCATGTAGGCCTACCAGCCCATTCCCCAGAGACACACATCAATCCGGTTCTGATACTATACTTGAGTCCAGCTGTTCAAAATGAGATAATCTACATAATCGCAAAGTGGGTGCAGTGCGACATTCAAGTAGAAATAAATAATGCTCCGTTTTTTTCTGTGATCATGGACACCACCCAAGATATTTCCAAAAGAGACCAAATTAGTGCATAGATATGTGACAATCCAGAGGGATGAAAACGACAACGCAAAAGATATCCTGATAAACGAGGCTTTCTTGGGGTTCGTGGAAACAGTGGACACGTCAGCTCGTGAACTCCAAAAGAAAATCCTGGACAGCATCGAGAGTAACGGATTTCACCTGAGCAAGTGTCGGGGCCAGGGATACGATGGCGCGGCGAACATGAGTGGGGTCTATTCAGGTGTGCAGGCCAGGATCATGGAGATGGAACCGCTTGCCAAATATGTACACTGTGCTGCACACAATTTAAATCTGACACTGAATGACTCCGTAAAGAATATAGCGGAGCTGCGCAATTTTTATGATATTGTTGAGACTCTTTATACTTTTTTCGGCCAAAGTATTAAGAGATGGTCCTTTCCGGTATCATGTCATCAGAACTCTCAGAGCATGGTAAAGTTACCATGAAGCGCCTCTGCCCAACCAGGTGGTGCTCAAGACATGATGCAATTGCTGCCCTTAGATACCGGTATGTAGATATCATGAAAGCTCTTACTAAAATCGCACTGGTCAGCGAAAAGAGGGAGGAACGGGACGAGGCTATAGCCTAAAAAAAAAAAAACCATATGGAAATTTTTTTATTTTATTTTTCTTGTCGTACAACAGACAAAAATACTGGAAAACATGAATGCAGTGTCAAAGATGTTGCAGGCAAAGGATGTAGACATCTACAAAGCTGTTGATGTCCTCCAAAACACAATACAGGCCCTATCTGCATACCGAGATGACTTTGACCAGGTCAACGCGCCGCTCAAAATCTTGCTGAGAGATGGGGAGCGCAGAGCGAGTTCACGGAAATTCGCAAAAGAAGGATGAAACGCCACTTCGATGAACCCAGTCAAGATGAGAGGCTTAGTGATAGCGAGAGCCGTTTCAGAATTAATGTGTTCAACGCCAGCCTGGACATCATTAACAGTCAGCTGTGACAGAGGTTCACTTCTATGTGTGAAACAAACAAACTGTTCCGGGCTATCCACCCCGGGACATTGAACCGTGCGCAGGATAATGCCCTACACCAGCATGCGTAGCGCCTTAGGGACCACTACAGCAGGGATTTATCCCCGAGTTTCCTCGTCCAACTCCTTGCATTCAGAGCCTGCTTTAAGACTGAAATAGCTAAAGAACCATCTGTGAAGGATATGACCAAGATGCTTATTGTGGACCACAGCTCAATGGCAGCCACATTTAGCGAAGTGTGCACAGCATTGCTGTTATATCTCACCATACCTGTCATTGTTGCGACCGCAGAATGCTCATTCTCAAAGCTCAAATTGATTAAGACGTATTTAAGAAGCAGCATGGGACAAGAACGACTCAGTGGATTTGTAACACTCTCAATAGAGAACAGCAGGGCCCGGAAGTTAGACCTGAGCAGCGTTGTTGACGACTTTGCTGAGCGCAAGGCCCGCAAGATTAACTTCTAATGGTGATGAGTAGCTTTTCTCTTGTTGTGGAGAGGGATCGGAGATTTAAATCTTTAGCAATATAATTGTGACCTCTCTTATGTTGGGAAATGCGCATGGTGCGCACCTAACCTGTGTCTGTGATAACGTTTGGCCGCTGTGCCATGATGAAGAATGATTCATTCTGTGATTGTGTGATTAGTTTGCTGTGCTGTTGTTTTTTGAAGCATGATTTTTTTGAATAGTCTAATAAATATAAAATAATTGCCAGTGTTATCAGTTGCAAGTGTGAATTTGTTGTAATAATGACGACTTGATTTGAAGCCTGTGTTTGTGAGTGAGAGTGAGAGAGAAAGAGAGATAGAGCGCGTGCTCCAGGAATAATGCCGAATAGGCCTAATCAGAATAATTTCAAGTCCAGATTCAATGTTGTTTGCATAAGTAGGCTATATTTTTCGTTTCGTTTATTTATTAAGTTAATTTCAAGACAACATTGGGAATTTTGTTTGTTTGTTATAAGTTTTAAATAGATTTTGAAAGTGGAGAGAGAGAGAAAAAAAAAAGAAGCAAGCAGCGCTGAGTTGGGGGGGGGGGGGGCCCAAAACAAATATTTGCACCGGGGCCAATCACAACCTTGTTACGCCACTGCACTACATACTGATATACACCTGAACATCAGCAGGAGAGGACCCCTTTAAGATGACATCGGCTCACTGAAATGTGTTATCATTGTTACTATCAAATATTCTTACTATATTAATACAAGCAAAGCAATTGTGTGTGCGTGTGTGTGTGTGCATGTGTGTGTGTGTGTTATGTGATTATCCTTTGTGACATGGTTGGGTCTGGGTGGAGTGTGAGCAGAGTGCATGTGACAGAAGAGGCGTTGGACTGGTAGCCATGACAGCATGATGAGAAGCAGGAGACATGACACTCTGCCTCTCTTTCTACCCCCCACCCCCCCTTTGACATGTCATTTCAGCAGACAGTGAGAAACTGTCTCTGTGTGTTTTTGTGTGTGGAGCTGGTGGTGTGGGGGGGGAGGGGGGGGGTTTATCTGCTACACTGCTTCACAAGATTGTTTTAGATTTGGAGGAGCAGCACTTTGCTAAGCATCAGCAAGCATCTCATCCAGACTGCGCTCTGGTTTCTTGGGCATGGGACAGACTGTCAGAGTGTCTCAGCCACCTGTAGGAATGTGCTGCTGCGGGTCAGGAGGCTGAGGTGGAGATGACTGCATGGAGCTCAGTAAACTCAAGACTGGATTTAACCTCAACAGCAAAGAGCCAACATTTACTCATCATCAAACCTTATTCTTCTAAAGTAGAGACAACCCTTCTTCCAGGAAGGGATTAAAGTCACACTCTGTCTGACCATGTTTAGTAGTGGAAAAAGTATTCAGATGCTTAACTTGAGTAAAAGTACTAATACCACACTGTAAAAATACTAAATGTCAAGTAAAAGTACTTCATTGAGAACGGTCCTACATAAAAACGATATAAGTATGATTAGGAAAATGTTTTTAAAGTATAAGGAGTTAAAGTACTTTTGCCGAAAAGACTCAAATATTTAAAGCAAAAGCAGCAAATCCTAAGAAGCTGGAAGGCAAGGCAAGTTTATTTATATAGCACATTTCAACACAAGGCAAAGTGTTTTACAAAAATGAAAGACATTAAGAGCATTAAGAAACATATTATAAAATGATATCTAAAAACACTCATTTAAAAGCAAAGAGACATGAATAAAAGTGACAGTGCAGTGTGAGACACACACTTCTGAAATGTTTCCGTCTGATTCTCAATCATTGCTAACTTTTTAGCAGAAATAGTTTTCTATCACCTCCCTTTTTTCTACTTTCTTGTTTAACTTGTCCTTTAGTTATTTCAAGTGTCTCATGCTAAACGAACCCCTGTTTGGAAAATTATAATCTGACCCCATGGTACCTTTTAGTTTTCGTTGTATTCCTCTTTTTTTATTTTTAAATGCACATATTTAAGTTTACCTTGTCTTTTTAGGACTTTTTTGGTATCCTCTGTGAACCAGGGCCTTGAAACCAAAACGGATTCCTGTACCCCATGGTACCTTTTTAGTTTTCACCTTTTTTTAAATGCACATTAGTTAAGTTTAAGATTGTCTTTTCTAGGACTTTTTTGGTGTCCTCCACGAACCAGGGTCTTGAAACCAAAACGGCACACCTAGGGGACTTTAACCCCAATAATGACTCAACACAAGGCATTCAAAGTGCTTTACAAAAATGAAAGACATTAAGAAAATGGCATTAAAAAGCAAAGATAATAAAAGTTACAGTGCAGTCTAAGATATGAATAGTTCAATTAAAAGCAGCGACAAAAAGAAAAGTCTTCTTGTTGGATTTAAAAGTAGTCAGAGTTGCAGCGGACCTGCAGGTTTCTGGGAGTTTGTTCCAGATATTTGGAGCATAATAACTGAACGCTGCTTTACCATGCTTAGTTCTGACTCTGGGGACAGAAAGCTGACCAGTCCCTGAAGACCTGAGAGATCTGGATGGTTCATAATTTAGCAGGAGGTCAGAAATGTATTTTGGGCCTAAACCATTCAAAGCTTTATAAACCAGCAGCAGTATTTTGAAATCTATTCTTTGACACACAGGAAGCCAGTGTAAAGACTTCAGAACAGGAGTGATGTGATCCACTTTCTTAGTGTTAGTGAGGACTCGAGCAGCGGCGTTCTGAATCAGCTGCAGCTTTCTAATAGATTTTTTAGTGAGACCTGTGAAGACACCATTGCAGTAGTCCAGTCTACTGAAGATAAAAGCATGGACAAGTTTTTCCAAATCCTGCTGTGACATTAGTCTTTTAATCCTAGATATATTCTTTAGGTGATAGTAGGCTGATTTAGTAACTGTTTTAATGTGACTGTTGAAACTCAGGTCAGAGTCCATGACTACACCTAGATTTCTGGCTTTATCTGTTGTTTTGAACATTGCAGACTGAAGCTCAGCGCTAACTTTTATACGTTCTGCCTTGGCTCCAAAAACCATTACCTCAGTTTTATCTTTGTTTAATTGGAGAAAGTTCTGACACATCCAGTCATTGATTTGTTCAATGCACTTACTCAGTGTTTGAATTGGAGCATAGTCTCCTGGTGAAAATGTTACGTAAATTTGTGTGTCATCTGCATAGCTATGGTAACTTATGTTGTTGTTTTTCATTATCTGAGCCAGTGGTAGCATTACATTACATGTTACTTGTTAGACGCTTTTACCTAGAAATGGGAGGTTTGATATGGGCCTGTAATTGTTCATTACTGAAGCATCTAGATTATTCTTTTTTAAGAGCGGTTTAATGACTGCAGTTTTCAGGGCCTGTGGAAAAACACCTGAGTGGAGAGACTTGTTTACTATATGAAGTAGATCTGAGGCCATGCAATGAAAAAGTGGGAAATATCTTTGTACAAAAAACATCTTAATTCCAATTTATTTTCTGTTCTCATGGTTTCAGTTACTTAAACAAATATGTGGGATGGTTTAATATATATCAAGCAATCATATTTTTAAATATTGTTTGTCAAAATCAGAATGTATCTAGTATATATTAAATACATCTATAAAATAAATGTAGTGGGATAAAAAGGATAATATTTGCCTCTGAAATGTAGTGGAGTAAATGTCTAAAGTAGCATAACATGGAAATACTTTGGTAAAGTACAAGTATCTCAAATGTTTACTTAAGTAAAGTACTTGAGTAAATGTACTTAGCGAATTTCCACCTCTGATCATGTAGTTGGAAAAATCTCCAGGTCTCGTAAACAGTAGGAATTAAAGACAGCATGTTTTAAGCAAGATTTGATGCTGCTCCAATTACCACTTCTCTAAAATAACACAATTCTGACAGGAAGGCGTTAAAGGTGCCGTATAGCTCAGGTGATGTTCTGGGGCTGAGGCCCTGGGACCGTTTATACGTGTCAACCCCTCTATCACCCCCTTCAACAATGTCCCTTCAATAAAGGCGCTGGCTGCCCAAAAGAAGAACGCAGACTGTTATCATTTTTGCATTGTTACTTATAAAATATAACAGGTTAATACAAAATGTAATAAATAAGCTCATCATAAAAAGGGTGTTCTTTATGAAATGCAAATGAATGCTGCTGTATTCAATGATAATCAGTAGCTTGAATGTCAAAGTCCACACTTTTCTCTATTGTCAAGTTGTTGGTGATCTTATGCATTAGAAATAACATAAGCATAGCCTGAACAATATTCCCGGTAACAAGCCATCCCAGCTCTCACAATGACAGACAATGAAAGAGGGAGATTTCACACTAATTAAGTCCTGCAGGGCTCTCCTGTTTCTCTTCCAGCCGTGCATTGTTTCTTGGCAGCTTCCTCATGTTTGCCTGACCTCGTGACCTCACTGCTCCGATGACGACAACAAGCAAAAGAGCCATCAGTGACAGACTGAGGGAGAGCCAGGACCCTCACATCTCCGAGACCTCCAGGTAGATTTTCATCAACATGTTTGCTTTAGAAATCTCCTGAGAATTACATTTACTAAAACTGGGAATTAACCTTGGCATAATACTTTTAATGGGTAATTTTCACAATTTATTCTACATTGGAACCTTTTTTATTTTCCATCTCAGTGTGATGGGATCAGCTGATTCAGTCCGTTGACAGAAAACTCCTAAATAAAATGTAAAAACATTCTCTGGTTGCAGGAGGAGAATCCTTTCTGCCTGCCTTTTGGTTTTCTGACAAAGTCATTCAAAAGTATTGGTTATGAAATCAGTCATAAATGATCAAGAATTAGAAAGTAATAATCAAAAATTCAAATGTAAATAAGAAGGAACACAAAATAATGATTATTTGTGTGAAGTATATGCTTGTTTACCGACACTTAACATATTTGTACCTCAACATGTTTGCACAAAGTGTGTGTTTAGATATATCTGTTAAGAAAGTGTTGCATCTAAGATTCCATTAATGGGCAATACCCTTTTCAGGAAAGTAAACACAGTGTTATGCTACTCCGGTATCACCGTGGACGTTTTTGTCCATATGGGTCATTTTTCACTTTTTATTTTGCAATAACTTTGGTTTCGTTGGTGCAAATGGCCTGATTGTTTGTAACAAGGCTATTTTCTCGATCTATTTTGGAATTCCAATTTCAATTTTTCAAATCGGTCTTTAATTCACTGTGTAACAAATCGACTACGCAAATTAGTCATTCGAGACAAAAATGTCCACTGCAAAAGACTTTGATAAAAACATTATATTAAAAGGTTTTTCTCACAACTTTTTTGGGTTCAATCTTTAAAGCAACTTCCGCCCTAATAGAAAATACCAAAAATGTAATCATTTTCAGAATTTTAACCCTTTAAATGCCATTTTGAATACTTGAAACCGCTGTTTTCTTTCATGATTAAAACAGAGAAAATGTGTTATTTTCCAAAAAATACATCTCTGGGGACTGGCTCTTTTTTTTTATCACAGTCTTGGATATGTCAAAGATTAGCAACAACATGTATTTTTTTGCATTATTAGTTTTTGCACAAAATCAGATTGAACAAAAAAGTTACAAATTAGTAATTCGGGACAAAAATGTCCACTTCCAAAAACTGCTCTAAAATGACAACAGATTAATATTTTTTAAAACTTTTTGGGGTTAAATATTTCAATCAACTTCAGTCCTGATCAAAAATACCACATGTTAAATTATGTTCAGGATTTTAACCCTTTAACTGCCAGTTTGAAAACATGAATTTGTGTTTTCTATGAAAAACATGCACAAAAAGGCAGTTATTTTCCATATAATAAATGTTGGGGGGGTCGGCTTTTTTTATCACAGTTTTGGATATGTCAAAGATTAGCAACAACATTGTTTGAGTCCTGCAGCTGAAGTTACGGGCTGCATGGTTAAGCCATTACTTAAAAAGAAACATCTCGACCCCTCCTTTCTCGAAAATTTTAGGCCCATTTCCCAGCTACCTTTTTTATCAAAAGCCCTGGAGAGAGTAGTCTACGCCCAGCTGCAGTCTTTTTTAACCACGCATGGAATCCACGAAAAGTTTCAGTCTGGCTTCAAACCCATGCACAGCACTGAAACAGCCCTTTTAAGAGTTTTTAATGATCTGCTCCTAGCCGCCGACTCAGGTAGCCCAGCTGTCTTGGTGCTGTTAGACCTGACAGCTGCTTTTGACACTGTGGACCATAGCATCCTGTTGTCACGGCTTGAACAGTCCGCTGGCATCACAGGCTCTGCCCTTGCATGGTTCAGGTCCTACCTGACAGACCGTAGCTTCGCTGTGCAGCTAGGTGCCTTCTCCTCTGCAAAAGCCCCTCTTACCTGTGGGGTTCCCCAAGGCTCGATTCTGGGCCCCATCCTTTTCCTACTGTACTTACTACCCCTAGGCTCAATTCTCACAAAACATAATATTCCCTTCCACTGCTACGCCGACGATGTACAGATATATCTCCCTCTCGAAGCAAGTGTCACACACTCATTACAACAGTTGATGGACTGCTTAACTGAGATAAAATCCTGGCTGAGCAAAAACTTTCTAAACCTCAACGAAAGCAAGACTGAGGTCATCTTTTTTGGACCCCAACCTCCAGCCTCCCAGGTTGATATTCTGGGCTCCCTCCAACAAAACATCCTCCCCTCAGTCACGAACCTTGGGGTGACCTTCTCCAGTACTTTTAAATTCGACAAGCAGGTCAGCAGCGTAGTCAAATCCTGCTTTTTTAAAATAAGACTTTTGGCCAAAACCAAGTCGTATTTATCTTTTAAAGACCTGGAAAGGGTTATTAACGCCTTTGTGACCTCGAGACTGGACTACTGCAACGCTCTGTATATGGGTATGGACCAGGCATCAATTAAACGCCTGCAGCTAGTCCAGAACGCAGCTGCACGTTTGCTGACTGGCCATAAAAAGCGTGACCACATCACCCCAATTCTGGCCTCACTGCACTGGCTTCCAGTTCGGTACAGAATTGATTTTAAAATCCTTTTATTTGTTTTTAAAGCACTAAATGGGCTGGCTCCGGCCTATATAGCTGAACTACTCCAGCGCTACACCCCAGCCAGAGCTTTAAGGTCTGCTGACCATCTGCTGCTGGTAGTGCCCAAGACCAGGCTCAAAACCCGAGGGCACCGAGCCTTCGCAGCAGCTGGCCCCAGGCTCTGGAACACTCTGCCCCTCCACGTGAGGTCGGCCCAGACCCTAGGGGTTTTTAAATCCACACTTAAGACTCACTTCTTCTCTCAGGCCTTCTAGTCAGAGCGGAGCACGACTCCTGACTATTCCCTGTGTTTGTTATATATCTGTTGTAAATTATTGTCTTTTATTGTGATTATAAGTGTTTTTAATGCATGTACAGCACTTTGGCTCGACCAAAAATCGCTTTTAAATGTGCTCTAAAACTTGATTTGATTTGATTTGATGACACTTTTTGTCCCACAGAGAAGCTCCTCTTCATCTTACTGCTTGTTGCGTATCACAGGAATGAAATGACCATCCAGCCCAACTACACATATTTGAAGCTTTGGCTTTGCAGCCAGGTGTTTTTATTTACTTCAAGGAGTGTATGTATCACTGTGTATGTCTGCTTGACATTATCAAAGGACTTTGAAGTTCAAACAATTCAAAACATCGAGGTCAAGCTGGGTCAAGATCATACATCTGTTTACCTCAAAGACACATGAAACAGCACAAATGAAAAACAAAACTTCATGAGAGCACACTTACTCCTGTCTCATTCTCACACACAATCACTCACACACATACAAGGTATAAGGAGGTTTAATATGTAAGAGTGTGTATGAGTTTGGGAATGAGGGAGTGAGAGAAAGAGAGAGAGAGAAAGAAAGAAAGATATGAGGCGAAAACTGTGACTTGCTGTAAACCAAATCTACTGTATATTGTTGTCTCTGTACACACACACTGTACATCCAGACACACACACACACACACACACACATTTCTCAGCTGATACCACTCTTCCACATCCATACCAACACACCTACATCATATTAGTTGCATACATGTATTCCAATGGCTGGCAGGGCCTCATTATACAACAGGCAAAGAAACCAAGAAATTACAAGCATGTAATTCAATGGTAAAATGTCACATCTGGTGATATACAGTAAAAAGTACACATTGAACTATTTTCCTCCAATATAAAACCCTGACATTACAAAATGCATGATTTTATACCGCTATGGCGGAGAGATCAAAATATGTGGTTATAATGGGAGTGGATGGGACATCTTTGTCCGCGAGTGGCGAATGTGTGACTTTTTTGTTTAATCTGATTCTGTGCAAAAACTAATTATCCACCAAAATCAATGTTGTTGCTAATCTTTGACATATCCAAGACTGTGATAAAAAAAAGCCGACCCCCCGAACATTTATTATATGGAAAATAACTGCCTTTTTGTGCATGTTTTTCATAGAAAATGCAAATTCGTTTTTTCAAACTGGCAGTTAAAGGGTTAAAATCCTGAACATAAGTTAACATTTGGTATTTTTGATCAGGACTGAAGTAGATTGAAAGATTTAACCCCACAAAGTTTTAAAAAATATTAATCTGTTGTCACTTTAGAGCAGTTTTTGGAAGTGGACATTTTTGTCCCGAATGACTAATTTGTAACTTTTTTGTTCAATCTGATTTTGTGCAAAAACTAATAATCAACCAAAATCAATGTTGTTGCTAATCTTTGACATATCTAAGACTGTGATAAAAAAAAAAGAGCCAGTCCCCAGATATGTATTTTTTGGAAAATAACTAATTTTCTCTGTTTTCATCATGAAAAAAAACAGCGGTTTCATGTATTCAAAATGGCATTTAAAGGATTAAAATCGTGAAAATGATTACATTCTTGGTATTTTCTATTAGGGCGGAAGTTGCTTTAAAAATTGAACCCAAAAAAGTTGTGAAAAAACCTTTTAATATAATGTTTTTATCAAAGTCTTTTGCAGTGGACAATTTTGTCTCGAATGACTAATTTGCGTAGTCCAATCGAATGATATCAGAGGGTTAAGAATACTACTTTTCAAATGTGATTAAAATGACAGAGAACAGAGTTCAGCACAGGTTATTCTTAATGTTGAGAATAAATACATGTATATTTAGATCTAAATATAGATTTTATTTATATCTTTTTATGAAACTCCAAAATAATGAGTCTAGTTTATCTACATATCCAGAGCTGAGTGTTCTCCCTGGTTGTTAACATTGCAACATTGTTGAATTGTTTCTGTTGAAATGGTTATATAGCTACATTTTAAACATGCATTTTAGTTTCATATCAGCTTTAATTTAATTATTTAGATTTCATATCAAATAAATATAAAAAAATAGCAGCTATTTCATTTGTTTATTGTGCCAGTTCCTTACAAACAGTGGATGTAAATGGAGTGGACATTTAGCTGGACAGAAGTCAAATCCTGACACTTTAGCAGGCGGCCGGTAACCCAGTCCAAGTGAGTGCACCAACACCTCCAGGCCAGCAGGCTATTAGGAGGCAGGGGTGGGGTCTGTGTGTGTGTGTGTGTGTGTGTGTGTGTGTGTGTGTGTGTGTGTGTGTGTGTGTGTGTGTGTGTGTGTGTGTGTGTGTGTGTGTGGGGGATCTGGGTGAGGTGTGTGCAATGGGGCACACGCATCGGCAGCGGAGACATTGGGCCGTCACACATGACAACCTGTCAGCCTGTCAGCCCTGACCTGGGCTGCTGGGGGCTGCTACAGAGAGCTCTGTGGTGCCCCCCCCACCACAGAGTATGTAGATAAACAGGACTCATTATTTTGGGGTTTCATAAAAAGTCAAATCTATATTAAGATCTAAATATACATGTATTTATTTTCAACATTAATAATAACCTGTGCTGAACTCTGTCCTCTGGCAGTGAGATAGAACTTTTTGATGTCTGAGCTCAAAGACAGCCAGCCCCCTGACCTCTGCCCTCAGCGCCGGAGTGGCCCTCGTCTCTCCTCGTTACGCATCATCCGGAGACGGCCGGCTGTGATGTTGACAGATTGGATGTCCGAGCACATCACAGCAGATTAGACAAGATGTAAATAGTAGAACTTAGATAACATGGTACATGCTGGATCAAGGCCAGAAGACTGTGTCATGTGCCACAGAACCTTCAGGAATTGACACCGTTTGATCTGTTCCTCTAAAAACAAGTTTATAAATATGCTGTTGTGCCTATTTAGTTGTATATCACAGCTAGACAAAAGACTGCTGAACTTCTTGGTAACCACAGACAATCAACACTACTCTCGTCTGGCTCTTGTACTAACAAATGACCCAAAGAAAGGTGCTTCCTAGGATTGTATTGTAGAAGTCAGTCCAGTCAGTTCGTATGTTCCTCCTTAGTGAGACTTGTCCTCACAGACTACAAGATAACTCACCTTTTGGTTCCTGGGAACATTGGGAACCTTCCGTCCTTTTTCTTCATGAACTCAATGATTTTGAGTTCTCTCTTAGCAGGAAGTTCAGGGGCCGAGGGGAAGAGTGCTCGCTGGAGCGCGGCCTCAGAGACGGGCCAGCTGAGCAACTCTGACACACAGAGACTAGGTGTGGTCGTGTGGGAGTGAAGGATTTTAGGAATGGTAAAGGGAAGGTCATTTTGTGAAAGTGATCAAGGCAAAGAGGATTTACAGGGATAATGGAAAAAAAAGAAAGACGGCAAGTGAGCATGCAAACACGGAAAGTGGAAACAATAAAAAATCAATAAACTCAAAATTATATCATGGGGGGGCGGGTAGCTCACATATTGTACCACATATGTGCCTGTGTAACTGGCCCATTTGTCATTTGTTTTCCATCATTTAGTTTTGACAATGAAAAATCGTAAGATGTGTTCCCATCATAGTCTGTTACCACGGAGACAGTGAGGAACAGCTGATGTGTACCTGTTCCCATGGACATGTGAGGCACAGAAGGCGAAGCTGTAATGCAGCAGGGTGGGGTCGATCATGGCTCCGTTCTCCGCCCGCACCAGCAGGTCGCTCAGGTAACAGAGATGCCGATGGCAGCCTCGGACGCCGTAGCGAGCGCAGTACTCATCTAGGACGAAGACCTGACCGGGACTGAACCAGCCCTGTGGGTCACACACACACAATCAAATAAAACGCATCATATATATTATTCTGAAACGGACCAATCTGCACAACGACTAGTACCTTTTTTAACAAATGTAACATTAAGCTGTCTGTGGCTCTTTTCCTGCCGTAACGATGCATGTAACTACTTTTACTCTGGTACCTGATCTGAGTACTTCTCCTACTTCTGGTATGAAGGGAATCTCTGCAATGCTTCATTCAGCCCACTGGACTGTGTGTGCAGTGTGTATGTATTCTAATGTACAGACATTACATCCATGTTCCACAAAGATTCCCAACAATTGTTATTACTTTGCAAAAACGCAATCCAACAACCCTGACCTTTATGGGCAGTCATTAGTCAGGTCTGTGTGTTCTCTCAGCTGTGACGGACAGAACCTACCAGGCAGGAGTAGGAGTCGTTGAGCCTGTGGTCCAGAGTGAGGCGCTGCACCAGCTCAAACAGAGAGCCGTGGTCAAAGTTACAGGGGTTCGCTGAAATGAACTCATCCATGCCGTGCTTCTGTGCCCGATCAGCATCTGTACACATTTAGCCAGCCAATGAGGAGACACACAGAGGGTGGGGGGTCAGTGCTGGCAGAAAATCAAAAATAAAGTCCACGACTTGCTTTCAACTAACCTAATACAGTTATTTGAGTTCTGTTGACATAATACATTTAGTTGAAATCAACGGTTCAGTTTTTTCAGAGGGTGACCTGGGAGTGGACGGTCAGTTCTGAGTTCAGGGGTTGAGTCATGTTGGATGACAAAGGCTACAACTTTAAACATTGCTCCTGCCTTGTTAAACAGGATATTCCATTGATACTAACAGAGCAGTTATATGCACATTAACCCTGAAACTCAAGAGTGACCGAGGTCCTGAACCGCCTCACTCATAATACAATCTAACAGCCGCCCCACAACACCCAATACCCTCGCCCATTTCTAATGCCACTTCACTGCGGTGTCAGTGGCCCCAGGCCCCTGGTGTGGCCCCTAATTAATCCGTGTGCTGAACATCTCAGAATGAGCAGAGGATGTGGGGGCCCCACACTAATCTTTATTGTATAGAAAATAGCGGGTTTAATATAATTTAGACAACAGGTTTCTCTGATTTCTTGGCGGCTGATATTCTCCCATCAGGGTGCTTAGGGAGGGTTAGAACGTTTTGTTTTATTTTGGCATGGTTACTGGGGGCCGAAAATCATACAAACCTTCAGGCTGGCTCTAATATTATTTTCTGGGAAACAAAGGGGGGGTTGGTGCACCTGGTCTGTTTCCACTTTCTATGATTTGGGATTTACATGTCAATACGTTAGAAAATCCTATATAATGACATGTTAATATGCTTATTGCTCTTGCCCAACAACACAAACTGTGTTTTGGATTTGACACTAAAGACAAGGTATTGTGTTTCGTCATATCAAGGTAACCCTACACCACACATAGTCTGCTTACATGTAATCAGACTGCTGGTATTAAGAAACATCAGTACTTAGAGATTAGACTGCTTTAGAAGAAGTCAGGGATGCATAGAACTGAAAACTCATTGCATTTCATGTCAAATAAAAAAAAGATGTTCTGTTGGGCTAGTTGTGTTAAAGTAGATTTTAAGTCCAGTGCACGCAAACACTTCAAATATTTGGAGACCCTGGTACCAACCAGTACTCCTCTCTGTTTTGACCCAGCACAGCTTACTATGGACATTAGTTGGTCATCTTGTATGATCTGATCTGAATTAAATATATATTATTTATATAAACACCCATAGTAACAACAGAAAGAGTGTTTTTCAAAAAGAAATATTTGATATAAGTGGTCAAATCTATTTCTCCCAAACAATCAAATATTTTCTTTTTGAATGACTGCACAGCTTATTATAGATTCCAGAGTGTCCCGTCAGACCTGGACAGACCTGGACAGACCTAGGACAGACCTGGACAGACCTGGGACAGACCTGGACAGACTGGGACAGACCTGGGACAGACCTGGACAGACCTGGACAGACCTGGACAGACCTGGGACAGACCTGGACAGACCTGGGACAGACCTGGACAGACTGGGACAGACCTGGGACAGACCTTGACAGACCTGGACAGACCTGGGACAGACCTGGACAGACCTGGACAGACCTGGGACAGACCTGGACAGACTGGGACAGACCAGGACAGACCAGGACAGACCAGGACAGACCAGGACAGACCAGGACAGACCAGGACAGACCAGGACACACCCGGACAGACCAGGACAGACCAGGACAGACCAGGACAGACCAGGACAGACCAGGACAGACCAGGACAGACTGGGACAGACCTGGACAGACTAGGACAGACCTGGACAGACTGGGACAGACCTGGACAGACCTGGGCAGACCTGGGACAGACGTGGACAGACGTGGACAGACCTGGGCAGACCTGGGACAGACCTGGACAGACCTGGGACAGACCTGGGACAGACCTGGGACAGACCTGGACAGACCTGGACAGACCTGGGA
Source organism: Harpagifer antarcticus (assembly GCA_902827135.1). Classification (NCBI taxonomy): domain Eukaryota; kingdom Metazoa; phylum Chordata; class Actinopteri; order Perciformes; family Harpagiferidae; genus Harpagifer; species Harpagifer antarcticus. The sequence goes on from CADEHL010000698.1 coordinate 1,884,474, forward strand.
CAGACCTGGACAGACCTGGACAGACCTGGGACAGACCTGGACAGACCTGGACAGACCTGGGACAGACCTGGAAAGACCTGGACAGACCTGGACAGACCTGGGACAGATGGTTGAAGGTAACACTGAGATACACAGTCCTCTTCACTGCCCAACGAAGGGACCCCAGCTATCAATCAACAAACAAAGCAAAGAGCGGGATGCTGTGAGCTGATTGTGTCCCCTCAACAAGTCCCCCCCCCCCCCACCCTCCCCCAGAAATCTAAAAAGGTGACATTGCGGTGCCCCTTTGGTCTGTGGCTGGTGGCCTGTCAGCTCTGTTTGATGTGAGTGAGCCGGAGTGGAGGCGGGAGCTGGACAGTAACATGCAGTGACACCAGTCACACCCGTCCGTCTGGGCTGGGGAGGGACGGCCCTGACAATGATTGATGGCCGCTATTCTTTACAGATCCAGAGGAGAGGAACCACTGCTGGTCCTGGGTGTGATGGTCAAAAGCATTCGGGGCGATTTAGCACGTGGTTTGCTTTTTCCGTGGACTGACCATGAAACTCATCTTTCTGTTAAAACAGTGAAGATCCTACTGAGGCCCAACACTCACCTCTGTAACACGCTGCCCACCTACAGTTATCACGAGACACACTTCCTGTTGTGTCAAAGCTTCTCACAGATTTTCAAGCTAAACACAACAAAGAGGACATCAGCAGAGAGCGGTGATATTTGTGTGAGATGTTCACTTGGCTTAGTTTGAAGGAGCAGTTGAAAGACTATAAAGAGCTGGACTAATAGGAAGGGCAAAATACAGCCTAATCAATGAAAGTGTTGATAGTCAGGGAAGGGAAACTGTTACTTATATATACTGCTATGTATTGCTCTCATTGGAGACTGAATTGCTTTGGCAAGTATGTTTAAAGGAACACTTGATACTTATCATGTTTACTTCAACATTAATCAAACTTTAATTTAATTGTTGTTTGGAAACAAAAGTCAGTCCAGTCAATGGCTTCAATATGTATGATCCCATGTAGTTACAGTATCACTATAATCTTGTTAGTACAGCATAACATATGTCAACACTCATTACACTATCAATCATCATAACAGGGAACAAACAGTGAACTGTGAAGAATCATTTCACCTTTCAGCAGCTGAAAACAAAAGTCTTAATTCTGTCTCTGTTGCTACAATGTTTTAATGTAGTCTATTTTGATGTGCGTCGGGGGGATAGGGGAGGTGGGTGGGGGTGATATGATGTTATATTATTCACCGCACTGATCCAGGTGCGAACTGACAAGTAGTTATTTGGTAACATTGACTGATTGCTGCCTGGTTTAATTGTGCAGCAACCACACTGTATTATTCATTGGCTGGCACTTTAAACTTGGTAATTACCAGCTGCTGGGACTCAGTGGGACTCCAGTGGTTGTGTCAAAAACAGCTCGCTCACTAACTTACCTGACACACATGCACGGAGGAAGCACTTTTTAAATATACTGGGGGTGTTGGTCTGCACCCACTCCTCTAAGTCAGTGATGCTGTATTGTTTATCTTTGGCACCGAACACACTCAGTATTTGTTTTGGGGAAAGTTAAATATGGCATGAAACTAGTAGCAGTTTGATCACACTGTCATTACACGAGAAATGCTTGTCAAAGGTTGATGTCAGGCTAACATGACACTTTGAAACATTGTAATAAATAAAGCAACATTCAAACCATAAATCGGCCCTATTAAGCTTTTGGGGTCTTCCCTTTCCTGTAGTGTGTGCCCCCCCCCCCTCAATCTGTTTCATTTGACCTTCATCAAAATGTTATCCCATAACAAGCAGACACACCTGACTGTATCCTCTTTAAATAATGGAATTAATTTGTGAAGCAAATTATATTGTTATCAGTTTTGTTGTAAAATAAAATATACTATAATTTCAAGAGCAACCAATATCAAATCAACATGTACAGTAGTGTATATGTTCAGAAACAGAAATACAACCATTTGGAAAATGACAACCTATCCTAAATGAGACAAACTATCGTTGGCATATTTTCTAATAGTGGTAACATGGCAACCATCACATTATTTTAGAAAATGAACATGCTTTAGTTTGCAGCAATCACAAACATAAAAACAACATATACAACTTAACCCTGAACTACAATGCCGCACTTTTGAGGACTGATCAATAACACATGGCTCTATTCAATCCCTGCTGGAGTATGCATCAATACTATTACACATGGCGCATGCAAACAACCAATGCGTCTGCATGCATGTTAGTATGTCCTCCCACAGAAACAACAAGCAGGAAGTTATCAAAAGAGGGAAGAGAAAGAAAGCGAGGAAAGCACGTACCCTTTACCCCAGCTACAAGAGAGCAGGGACAGGTTTAGAAGAAGAAGAAGAAGAAGAAGAAGAAGAAGAAGAAGAAGAAGAAGAAGAAGAAGAAGAAGAAGAAGAAGAAGAAGAAGAAGAAGAAGAAGAAGGAGCCAATAGATAAACATAAAGACATGCAGCAAAGCCACCAACACTACAGCAGTTCTACAACAGAGAGTGAAGCAGAAGAAGAAGAAGATGGACCTTTATTAATCCCCCGAGGGGGAAATTCATTTTCCACTCTGTCGTACACACACATGCGTTTTTTACAGGTCATACAGTACACACTTTTTAGAATATACAAATACACACACAGTTATATGCACACATGCACATGCAGTTGAGAGGTCAGAGCGGAGGCAGCCAGTCTAGCCGGCGCCAGTGAGCAGTTGGGGGTTAGGTGCCTTGCTCAAGGGCACTTCGGCAGTGGCCCAGGAGGTGAACTGGCCCCTCTCCAGTACCAGCAGCACACAGAAGAAGAACAGCAACACACAGCAGGAGAGCAGGAAGAGGACACACTAAGAACATCATTGGCTCATATGTACACATATGGTGAGAACAACTGCACTGTAGTACAAGAAGAGAGAACACAGAGCTGAGAGGATGAAAAGAAGGGCTTTATATTCAGATGTAGACCTTTGACCTTTATATCAGACAACATGAGTGAAAAGTATCACATGGTAGCAGTAGGCTTCACAGGCTACAATAGGAATGGTGTTCATGGAAAACATGAAATGGGGCTGCAAGGAGCCAAGAGTGTCCTATTCAATAACACAATGTCACTTCAACTTGACATGTGGTTCTGGTTTCTGGCATGACCTTCAAATTAACTGTTCAAAATATAACAATTATTTAAATTAAGGCTGTTTCGTTAAAATTGTTTAGACCAAATCAAATGAATGCTACATCACCAAGTTAGCATGGTTAGCAGCTACTTTGTGTGGTGTAAGGATTCACAGAGTATGGACTGCTGATATCTCCATGAATGGCACATCACCTGCCACGTCTCAAGGCTCCATTCACAAAGACTTTGGCACTGATGTTATTATGGTGCAAATACGCCGAGAAAGCTGAGGGGTTTGGGCTTTTTTTCATGTCTGAATCAAGGGGCAAACCATGGATGTATAATAAGAACTGGATACAGCGTGTGAGGCGGGGCCTCGTTCATTCCTATGAGAGTTGCTCATTAGCGCATGATGATAAAATGGCCCAACTTTTGAGAGAGTGAAACGTCACAGATTACCCGGCATGCCTGAGAAGTACCCGTATGTGCGCTCATAGAGCATGCGCAACTTTAACCACAATGCTCGTTCACATCAAGCACGTCAATTTGCGTACACGTAACAGCACCGCACGTTCATGACAGCATCGTAATGATTTCTTATTATGATGGATTTGATTTGATAACGAGGCGGCAGTTAGCAGGTAGCGGCTAGCTAGTAATTATGCTAATGTAACATCAATCGTTATGTACTTATATTACGCTGTAACAGGATCTAGTGATATCCAACAGAGCTTCATTTAGCATGAAAGAATGATTGCACTGTATATATATATATATATATATATATATATATATATATATATATATATATATATATATATATATTGTAGAGCCGATGAATGGGAGTCGGAGGCGGTGTGTTCAGTATGGAACTCCACACTTTATTATCAAAGAACATTCAGACAGGTTAAGACATTAGCTTATTACTTGTTGTGAAGCTAGCATGAATGAACCTAGCTTCCAGTGCCCTCTCTAACGGGTCCGTGTTGCAACGCAATAACCAGAGGTGAATTATGTCCCATCACGTGACACCACAATATATACTTATAAGTAATATTAACTTTATTTAATACAACATTTACGGTACAAGATGTAATCATACAGCCCATGTAGTATGATAATGAATTACAGCAAACGTGCAATATATCCATTATTACAGCAGTAAGATGGCAGTAAGACGATATGGGTCCTTTCTTATTGTGAATCCATGGGTAAAGATAAACGCAACTCTCAAACAGCATCTCTGTAAACTACGTGTATTGTATTCACTGAATTTCACTCTCTGCCTTTAACGGCTCGTTGTAGCTCCAATAGCTCCAGCCCCCACCCTCCCTGTGAGCACAGTGTGCTCTGATTGGTCGGGACACGTAACATGAACATGCCGGGCGGAGCGGTCCCGTGGGTTAGATGCGCGTTCATAATGCAGAGGGAAATAACTATCAGAATAACGTTATTAGCACATTATTACAAATTGAGGAACGAATGTTTTTAATAAGGGCAATACAAGTGTTCATACTGGGTAGTTTATTTAGTTTAAAAAAAATTATCCAACGATTTAGAGACCACTCTTTCACCATGTAAGTCAATAGGAAAAAGTGTTTCCGGGCCTACGGTGTTACGATCTCAGGCACTTAGGATGTTGGACCCAATTGCAGACAGGGAGACAGAGGTAAAGTATTGTAAGCTACTTTATTTTTCCATGACTGGCAAAAATGAACAAAAAGGTAACCACCAAAAATCTAGTCGAGATGACAAAAAACAGAGAACAAAAAATGAAGGGGCTCACGCAGTGAGGAATCAAAAACCTTTCATGAGTACCAGGAGCATAGACCTTACCATGACAATAGACAAGACCTTCCAGGGCAAAAGACAAAAACGAATTGACACTGAACACTGGGAGACAGCGGAATTTAAACACAGGGTAACAAGACACAGGTGGGAACAATCAGGGGCGGGGCTGACACTGATGAGCACAGAAGACACACAAGGAGTGACAGGTGAAAACAATCAGGAAATTAGACACACCAGGGAAACTAACGACAGACTTGAAAACACAGGGAAAAAAGACCAGACAATATACAGGGAGGAAACATGACAAGGAGAATGGAAAAAACACCCACACCTCGACATAGAAACGTGACATGACATAATAATCCTGACAAACGGCCTACAGCCCCTAAACACACAAACACACCGCTTTCATAAATAACACACTTGTTCTGCAATAATATGTTTTATGTTTCCTGTCATTTTTGTTAGGAAAGGACATGCCTGAAAGACACGATATTTTCTCCTTCTCTGAGGGTCAAGAAGGACATCCAAGAGGAACATTAAAAGCTGATGTTATGAGATTTTAAGACCAGTACAGGACATTCACTAAGAAACTACTTTTATTGTGAAAACACAGTCAGCTGATCGAATGCACCTATTTCCACATCTACACTCCATCAGCTGATTATTTCTATTTGCCTCGCTTTATGAGCTTCACATCACCTGTGCCTTGTACCGCAGAGTTTGCAATGTCACAAATGAATGGGGCCAATCTTCAGTCAGATGTGAATGTGTAATCTAACATTTTCAGTAAGAATAATGGACGAAAGGAGTGCAAATACAATTTATTGAAATGTGAACCAAAAGTTAATCAAATGTTTTAAATAAAAAGCACATATGGACAGAAGGTGTAAACCTATTAAATGTATAAATAAACACATTTAGTCAAATAAAGTGACGGACTAGGCCTGTGCAGTTGGTATCAGCTATGCCCAGAATGGGCTCCTCCTTCAGGCCTGGTCCTCCTCGCTGAGGAAAGACCCTCAGTCCTCTCCAAACCAACAGACAGGACGTCCATCACACGGAGGTTTCTCCCTGAAGTCTCAGCAGCTCTCTGGACACCACGCTGTCTCAATCCGTCCACACTGTATATGAGAGGGGGAAAATGAAAATAATAAATGCTTTGGACCCTAAGAAATATAAAGTTGACTGTTGAGTTGCTCAGTTTTTTTAGATTGTCAATACTATTACTGTATAACTAATATCTCAGGTTAAGAGGCACCTTCAAATAAGGATTGGTCTTTAAATACATTTTGTCTTTTGAATTGTTTGTCTAAAGTCAAGGATCTAGAACTGGTACTTAGTTTTAATGATACAGTCTGGTTATTATCCTGTTTGGAGGAGGCCTCACAGGTAAGAGCCCTAACTAGCTACCATCACATGTACCTTAGCTTGACTTAAATGTATTAAACATATTAATATTTGGTTGATTCCAGTGTTGAATTTAGCACAATTGCATACAAACATTAAGGGATTTTAAGATTCTGAAATATTATGCTAAAAACTCAATAACTTAGATTATTATTTATAGTGTTGCTGAATAGTTTCATGTCCGCTTACCTTAGAAACGTAAAATGCCACGGCAGTGTGCAGATGGGGAGCATGTTAGCTTAGCTTGGTAGCTTCAGCTAGCTCTGGAACTTCCAGCTCGGTGGCAGCAGGTCCCGCTTCGGCTCCGCCTTTTTGCCCTTATTTGGAGCAGGCTGAAGCAGGCGGGAGTTGAACTCTGACATCACTGTCGAGCCGTTAGTGGCCGACTCCGCCTACTAAGGGCTTCTCTGCAACTCTGCAGAATCCTATGGGTGACGTCACGGACCCTACGTCCATTTATATATACAGTCTATGGTCTGAATACAATTTTGTGGCAACCGTAAATCTGTGTTATAGTCAAGAACTGAGTAAGCATAACAAGGGTAGTGAGGAAAGGATTCAATATCCCAGTCATTATGAATACTTCCCCGCCGACACTCTAAATATGCAAATGTTCCTCTAAAAGCAACAACTACAGTGGAGGAAATAAGTACCTGATCCCTTTCAGATTGTAAGTGTACCCACTTACAAATAAATGAACAGTCTATCATTTTAATGGTAGGTTTATTTTAACAGTGAGAGTAAGAATATCAAAATGAAAATCGAGAAATTGACATTATATAAAAGATAAAAATGTATTTGCATTTAACTGTGGGAAATAAGTATTTGATCCCCTTGCAACCAACAAGTATTCTGGCTCCCTCAGACTGGTTACATAAGTCCTCTTCCTTTAAAGGACACCTATCATGCTATATTTGAACAATATATTGTAGGGCCATACCTATATAAAGTATATAAATATAGTTTTTTTTTCAAAATACCAAAAAGATCCTGCATTTTAGCCATGCCTCATTTAGCTCTATTTGCTCTTTCCAGCCCTGTTTTTGCAGGGGGCTGATTCTGTGAGCTGCAGCTGACCACGCCCCCCTGCAGGAGAGGGGAGCGTGCTTTGAGATCAGCTGCTGGGCTGTCAGAAGAGGGGGAGAAAACGGGATCTCCGTCCTCCGTGTTTTATTCTTATAGAAGTAAGAAGAGAAGTAATGGGGCAGAAACCCTCCTTTTTACGCAGCGGTCCAGACATAGACATCAAACGGCGACACATATTCAGTTGCCAGGTCCTTTGGCATTAGGGCAGGGATATCTAGATACTTTCCAAGCCAAAGGTTTGACATAATGAATTGTGCTACTTTTAAAGCAAGCAACGATGTTTTCAAATCTGTAATCAAAAAGCTCCTCAAAAACACTATCGAAGCAGTTCCTGCCGTTGCTACGTTAGTTCAAACAGTAACAACGGACTATTTTTCTTAGCGGATGCATGTCAATTTAAATCAATACATACAACTATTTTTTAAATCAATAAAATCATTTCCTAAATCCATAAAAGCATTTCAATTAATATTGGGAGTCATATTGTTACTTTGTTGAGAATGTGGCCATGTAATAAGCGGGATAATGTGCACATTGCATAATGTGCCTTCATGCCGATCTAGATCCCTCCGCTTGGCGTTGGGCTCCTGATCAGCCTGTCTGTGTTATTTTCCCCATAATGACCGCGTCACTGCACATTATCCCTTACACAGGGCTGCCAACATTTGAGTTCAGCTTGGAGTGAGATTTTTTTTTTGGTGAACCGAAAAAAGAAACGTTCATGTGTACAGTGTTACAAATGTATTGAACATGTACAAACTAGGGTTTCCCATTAATGTACCGGGCGCTACAGTGGAACACGCACATACACAGTGTACCCATGACTCTTACAATGAAGGCTCGATAATCAGCTCACAGCATATCAAATGGCATGTAGGTGTAAGCAGAGGTAAAGTGCTATTTTATAAGTGGGCGGGGTCCTCACCTCCTCTAGGGGGGTCCGGGGGCATGCTCCTCCGGGAAGATTTATTTTTTTAAATATTGAAGTTAAATGCATCAACCTGGTGCACTTTGAGAGCACAATGAATTTATGGTAAACAGGTTTTCTTTTTCTTTATGGATATTTTACAAATCACTCCCCTTTTAAACTGTATTCTTGTTTTACTGCCATATAGTATTTCATAACTGTTTTTCATTTATTCTCATAAATGGTGACCAAAACGTTTGAGACCCACTGAGATAACTAGAGACTAAAGTGAACTATCTAAACAGAGAGTCCCTTACCTCACTGAGCTGTAGTTATCTCTCAGTCTGACAGGACAGAGCTCTCCCTTTCCTTGTTTTAGAAACAGCTTTTAATATCCGTTAAGCTAACCAGATGCTAACAACAACAATGCAAATAGTGAGTTTGGTAGAAATATACTGTATACTAGTAAAGTTATTGAAGATGATGCCATATTTATTGAAGATTTTACATTATAAATATTCCGCCAACTTATTCAAAAGCATATTCTTCCAAACTACTTGCTATAGTATGACACACAGGAGACTATTGATGTGTGTGGTGAGTTTGGTAGTAATACGCTGTATAATAGTGATTGGATATTATTGTATTCTCATTTTTGGGAGTTGCACTTTGCAGACGGTCCCTGAGCACTCGTTTCTTCTCCGGCTGCGGATAGAGACCAATGTAACGTGTCCAGCTCGGAGGACGGCGCGTATTGGCTTTTTTTTTTTCTAAATGTGATTGTAGTTCGCTGTCAACCTTACCACGGTACTTAGGAGACGTAATCATATATCTATACTCATATGTAAGGCTTACATATGATTATATAGAGTCATTATTCATTTGTTTTAAAGCAGGAGGAGCAAACGCTTGCCTCGGGGAGGGAGAAAAAGAGCCACAGCGGAGAATAAACAGAAGGGCAACCATGGCAACCATGCAAGGGAAGTCTTCTTCGCTGCTTTTGTGGCAGACTTCAGCGCCACTTACAGGCCTGGCACATGTACCACAGCGTCTCCAGCGCTTTCGAGCAGCAATGGCCGGCCGTGGCCCAACCTCTCATTCCCCTGATAGCCGTAGCGCCACATTACTGACGTCAGTAAAGTGTTCAAATCTAGATCAGTCTGTATCAGATCCGTTGCAGCCCCTTTTTGTAGAGCTTTGGGTATGAAGGAAAATAGAGAGGGTTGTGTTTTCTGGCACTGGAACACCGGGGACACATATCCATGTATAAAAGACGTACAAAAGTGCATTTTGCATGATAGGTCCCCTTTAAGAAAGTACTCCTAATATCAACTTAGTTACTTGTATAAAAGACACCTGTCCACAGAATCAACCAATCAGATTCAAACCCCTCCATGGGCAAGACTAAAGAGATGTCTAAGGACCTCAGGAACTAGACTGTAGACCTGCACCAGGCTGGGGTTGGCTACAAGACCATCAGAGAGCAGCTCGGTGAGGAGGAGACAACTGTTGGTGCCATTATTCAGGAATAGAAGAAAGACTAAATGAGCATCAGTCGCCCTCGCTCTGGGGCTTTTCCATGCTGCTATAAAGCCACAATCATTGGATAAGTTAAAAACTTACAGAACTGAGAAATGGGTGCATCCAGCTGTGGAGTTGTGCCCCCCCTGGAGTTGAGTTTCTGGACCTGGGTGGGGGGCACTGGCTTGTGTGACTGGCCGGTGGCCCGGTACATGGCCTGCACCCACAGGATCCGGTCCTGCTCGTCATCACTGGCAAAGATCACAGTGTCGCCCTCTTTCACAGCGTTAAAGAACGTCCGGCCGCCATCCAGACCTGAAGATCAGAATCACAAATCCTTTATTAGTCTAGATTGTTACAGCAAAAGTGGCATAGCAGGTCAAAAAGGCATGCAATCACACAGAATAAGCTAATAGGAGAAATGGATCGCACATTCCTGTTTGTAACTCTTTATAAATGTCCAGAGGTGACGCTCTTTAATGTAAATGAATTGTTCAGTATTTATTATTTGAAGGTAGCCATAGGAAGTCTTCTACAAGCAGTATGCAACTGTCTATCAGCCTCCTGAGGACAAAGACCTGTCCTACAATCACAGGGACATGTACAGGACTACATGAAGGATTCATTGTCAATGAGTCACTTGAATCACTTTAATGTTGTTTGATCAGTGTGTCACTGTGAATGGCTGGTATAAAGAGCAGGAGGCTGACTTGTATACAGTGAGTTTACTTCAAACCTCCAGCAGACAGAATCAGAAATATTACTTTTCATAATCACAAAGGTTAAATCAGAAAAGGCATTCCTCTCTCTGTTTCTGTGTTGATGTTGACAATGTGGCAGTGAAGATTGTGCTGGAGCATCAGACACACTTTCTAGTCCGATCGTGACACCTGTCGTGTGTTGGAATGACTGTGGGTGTAGGCTGTTACCTGGCTGGGGGTCGGTGTAGTCCACAGTGTAGCCATCGAGCTGCAGGAGCTCCACAGGCTCCGCCTTCTTCTCTCTGTAGCTGCACATGGCGAAGGTGTACTGACTCACCTGCACCAATCACAGGGAGAGAAACGTTCAGGTGATCAGTCAGAAACCAAATTCTAAACGCTGACGCTGACTGAACACCTCATCCTGAGAAAGCATGTGAGCACCAAATGTCATAGCAACCGTTAGTTACCGTTTAAAGTGAGGTGGTGTAATAAAGTAACTAAGTAGATTTACTCAAGTACTGTACTGATATTATATTTTGAGGTACTTTAGTTGAGTATTTCCATTTTATGCAACTTTGTACTTCTACTCCACTACAATTATGTAATACCTTTAGTTACTTTACAGATTTGGATTAATGAAAGGAAATATAATCAACACTGCATCAACAATTATAATAAAAACATATGATATCAATTATTCTGAAATGGGCCGATCTGAATAATGAGTACTGTTACTTTTGGTACTTTAAGTATATTTTGATGCTAATACTTTTCTACTTTGACCAATTAATAAGTCATATTTTGACTGCAGGACTTGTACTTGTAACAGAGTATTTCTACACTAAAGTACAAGATTGAGTACTTTTCCACCAAGTGTCTAACTACACATAATCATAGGGATATTCAGAACATGTGTTACAGCCACAAAAGGCGGAGAGAACACCTGATGACTTAGGGAAAAGAGACAGAGAGTGTTCGTGGGGAGAGAGAGAGGGGGGGGGGGGTTGCCAGCTGTTGTTGTTAGTAGACCTCCCAAGCATCTGTATGTGTGTTATTGTTATCACATTACAATAAAGTGAGGTGGCAGAACCATGAGCATTAGTAATGGGTAAACGGTGTGTGTGTGTGTGTGTGTGTGTGTGTGTGTGTGTGTGTGTGTGTGTGTGTGTGTGTGGAAAATGGGAATGCTAGTACAGAGGAGAGAGACTGGATGTTCTGCTTCTTTAGTGAACATTCTAATCTGTTGTGTGAAGAGAATAAAGGTATACTGCACATTAATGATTTAAAATGTGTGAAGTTACTTTGAATGACAGATCTTTGCAAGGCTCAGTTTTTCCATGCCAATATTCCATTCCAAGATGTCAGCTTGATAGGCCAGAGTTATTTAAATGTCCTCTGTAAAAACGACATGTTGACTTTAACACTTAACTAGCAGTTTGATTCACAGCAAAACATCTTTACATCTACAACATGGTGCATAGTTTGATTTGAAACTAGATGAATGAGCTCAGCCACAGCCAGATGGAACGGTCCATTCTCTGAATATTGATCAGGTCTTGACAAAGATTGAGGAATCATGTAATAACATCTGTTGATTGGTGTTTGTTTGCACGTCTTTTCCACAGTGACTCCCCGGCCAGTCATCTAGTTTCCCTGTCAACAAAAACTCCACGAACATTTGAATTGAAGGCTCTCCTTTATTTTCTCAAAGATTTACATTTTTAATGAGTACCAACCTCAGGACAACGTAATTGTTCTTTTGTGTTACCTGTCCTGGATGAATCCTGTTAATAAAAGGCCAGTACTGACCCTGGTTCAGGTCTTACTGCTCTCTGTGCTGGTAACAGGAAGTGTAGTGACACTCTGCTGCTACTGTAGCTGCCAGTCATAGCAGCCTGTCGTCACGGATCAGCAGGGCCGGCCAATCAGCCACTGTCGCGCCTCTGCTGCTGCAAGTGGCAGCTCTCACTCTGCTGCAGCTGTGTGTGTGTGTGTGTGTGTGTGTGTGTGTGTGTGTGTGTGTGTGTGTGTGTGTGTGTGTGACAAATGAAATTCCCCACAACAGCCCTGATGAGACCTAAGGCCAAGTAAAGGATGGAGGGAAGTAGACCCATTCTCCAGCAGCTCCCTGGCCTCCAGGACACCGCAAAGGCAAATTAGAGTCTAAACTATACCAACCCCCCCACCACTAACCCCACCCCTCCACCCATACCCCAAAACACCAGCTCTCTCTCTCTCTCCATCGGGGAAAGATGCTGATGGAGGAGGAGATGTAAGGACAGATAGGAAGTGTGGAGGATGAGGAAGGGTGAGAGGAGTTATTTAAATGTCCTCTGTAAAAACTGCATGTTGACATTCACCCAGCAAAACATCTTCACATCTACAACATGGTGCATAGTTTGAAGCTAGATGAATGAGACCACAGCCAGATGGAACTGTCCATCCTCTGAATATGGATCAGGTCTTGACAAAGATTGAGGAATCGTGTAATAACATCTGTTGATTGGTGTTTGTTTGCACGTTTGTATGTGTATCTTGGTTGTAACATCACACACTGACACATGCACGCTTAAGCATTATTCAGTCGATGTCCTGAGTTGTGTTTCCTCTGAAACATGGTGAGCAAGATGTGTTCCTGCAAGTAGGCCTCATGTAGAGAGGCCTACAAAGAAGAGAACACTTTATTGTACATATGTGTTAACTACACTTACTTACAATGCTAATAAGGCATTCCCTTAAGTATAGGATATTCAGGAATGATGCCATCATCAAAATGAAAAATAAAGACTAGACAACTAGACATTCAATTCGGGGAACACATACTGAAAGATAAAACATTTCATTAGCAAGAAACCAGTCCCTTTAATAAGTATAAGAATAAGCTCAACAACAACAACACTGGGACTGCACTGGGAGCCTCTGCACTGGGAGCCTCTGCACTGGAAGCCTCTGCACTGGAAGCCTCTGCACTGGGAGCCTCTGCACTGGGAGCCTCTGCACTGGAAGCCTCTGCACTGGGAGCCTCTGCACTGGAAGCCTCTGCACTGGAAGCCTCTGCACTGGGAGCCTCTGCACTGGGAGCCTCTGCACTGGGAGCCTCTGCACTGGGAGCCTCTGCACTGGGAGCCTCTGCACTGGAAGCCTCTGCACTGGGAGCCTCTGCACTGGAAGCCTCTGCACTGGAAGCCTCTGCACTGGGAGCCTCTGCACTGGGAGCCTCTGGCCCAAGCATCCTACTTCACAATGCTTTTAGATTTAGGGTTTTATGTTTAGTATATTTCTTGCAGAAAGAAGGATATTTGTTTTTTGCTTAAAACATATATGTGTTGAGTTATTGAAATACTGCATCTAACTTGAATGTATCTTCATCCCAAAACAGGTCTAAAGAAGGAGAGGGATGTTGCCCACTGTAGACAAACCAACACAGGGTGCAAATTATGGATTTTAAAATGTTGAAAGAATTTTTTTTTTAAATAAAATAATAAGTAAAGGTATTATCTCGACAAAAGATGTAATAGAAGACTTTAAAGGTGTTTCATTTTCACATTTAAACATGAAATACATAACGCAGTAGTTCTATTCCCTTCCTGTGGCACTGATGTGGGATCACTGGAGCATTTCTGATAAGAAGAGGAAAGAACAAGTTGTCTATCATATGTATCTGTATAATATTAAACAGTTATTTCATTTGTACTAAATATAGTAAGAGATCGGAGACGTGAACGTCCTGATAAGTACTGCAGCTCTACTGTGTCTGTTTGTATTTCTATCTGTTTGTAGTTCTACTGTATCTGTTTGTAGTTCTACTGCATTTCTATTCTTTCCTTTTCTAGAAGTTACAGTGGAGGGGAATGTATATCATTCTTTTCTGCAAAACAATCTTTGAATATAAAGCATCTGAAACAATCAGTTTCTCACCAAATCTATAATCTGAGGGAAAAGCCAGAATGAAAATGAAATATGATAATAATCAAATATGTAGTGATAAAGGCAGACAAGGACAGTCAGTACTAACTGACTGACTTTGCATGAGCGAACAGAGAAGAAAGAAATATGATGTCTAACATGCAACAAAAAGTACATGTGCACACACACACACACACACACACGAGTGCGCAGTCTATTGACCAGTATTTGTCACTTGCTATATATTTAGCTGGGAGCGAGAGGGAGTTGGAGTTGGCGGCGCTCGGGCTTTTCTAGCTGCGAGTGTAAAGCCAGCCAGTGTTCACTCCACTTTGTCAATCCCCTGTCAACTTGTAGCTCTGAGACATATCCTCTGCCACACACAAGAGACAGGCCCCCCCTCCACCCACTTCCCTGCCTGCTGCCCACCTCCAAATACAGAGCCACCAGGAAATGGCCGCTACCGCTAGCGCCCCCCACCCCCACCACCCAGCCTACTGACAAAAGCCTGCTTGGCGTCTCCATCATCCTCCTGACAGCCGAGGGAAGACAGCTTGGCTGCATCTCTCTTCCCCGCTGCACACACAACATGTGGCCAACACTCAGGATGCTGCGGCTCCTCTTTTGGCTGTGATCACATTTTTGTCACTCACCCTGCTTTCACTTCAAATTGGATTTTGAGGTTTTGAAAGTATGAAAGAGATAAAAGATCAAGGAAAGTCTTGTATTTGTTCAGAAGCATTCTACAAGCTGATATATTATTGGTACTATGAGTATTCATGTATCACACTCCATTGCACCTTCTCTATCTTTTATATATAAACATATCAAAACGTATGCCATGTAGTTCTTTTCAGTTTGACAGACTTCCATGAGCATAGAGGTCCGGCCTCCTGCCTGTGAGCCGGATGGACCTCTGCCTCTGTGGGTCTCCATCGCTAAGCAGCTAAACCACATCATATATAAATATCACAACATCATATATAAATATCAATCTCTCTGAACTCGACCCTGCTCTGGGTTATATCATTCTTTTCTAAACCATTGAACAGGGTTTTGTAGATTTCAGTGCCGCTGTTATCTGCTGAATATTTTCTTAATCTCACTTTAAAGTCTCACATTTATAATAAACTGAAAAAATAAATAATATGTATTCATTATAACTAAGTATAATTACTAAGCCAATATAAGGCTGCAACTGAAACATTTAGTTTGGTTTAGGTAAGGTTCATCTTGTGTTAAAAACCTCATATATATTCAATTTAATATTACAAAAACAAGAAAATGTCTTCCCTATTTTTTGCTTTATGTATTACTTAAAAATGAACTATCAGAATAGTAACAAATGACTGTTCTTTCACCTGACTCATTTAAAACAAATGACCTCTGCAAAATGCATATCTGAACAACATGTATATCTCAGTGTGCATGCTATCTTCTTTATGCTACAAATGGTTGCATTCAAACATTGCTACATTTTAAAATAAATCAATAATATTTATTAAAAAATTAAACGAAATTAATATGTGAAGATATCAGTGTTTTGAGTGTCCATCAGCCCCATGGTAACACCTCTCATGAAGCGGTGTGTGTGTGTGTGTGTGTGTGTGTGTGTGTGTGTGTGTGTGTGTGTGTGTGTGTGTGTGTGTGTGTGTGTGTGTGTGTGTGTGTGTGTGTGTACAGACTGTAGTGCTGCCTCTGCCCGTTAAACACTCTGATCCACTGTTGGTGTTTCCCATCACACTGTAACACTTGCATCTCGTAGGAACCACTAAAGGGAGCTTACCTGCACCAGTACGAAGAATCTTTTCTTCCATCTTTTCCACACATTTTTGCCAATGGTCCAAAGGTACCTGTGAAATCAAACAAATACAAACAAAAACTAAATTAGAAAGAAAAAATGTTCACATAGATTTCTTATTGTGGCCTTATTTCAGCTGTAAATGAAACCGATTGTTCGCCATGCCTATGAAAAGATACGTAGAGTGGTGCCTCTCTGACCTCTGCTGGTCAAATGTCATTACTGCAATCAGATACATCACATGTAGGTATTTCCTCCCAGCTACAGCTCATTGATTTTCATTAGTATTTTGTGTCGAGATGACAGACCTACGTTCAAATAAGTACATTTCATAAAAGGAAAACTAAATATTGAAGTGACAGCAAGAATGTCACTGTTAGGCTGCATGCCCACATTACTGGATCGAAATGGAATGCAGCCATCATTCATGTTATATTGTAACCCAATCACAAACTATCTCCCTCATGAACTGGAGAGGGAAGGCTCTGAAGAACAGATGAAGTCACACCAAATGGAAAAGAGCTCTAAGCTCAGGGTGGATACAATGTGCACATGCTCATGGAGCTGTTGCACGGAATGTGACGGAACTGAAACAAAGCTGTCGTTTTGTACGTTTCTTTGAGGTCAACTGATGAATGATCATAAACAGAGGTCAGTCGCTGCTTCCTAATTTATATTGTGCAGTATTTTGAAAATCATTCACAATATTTTGATAACAATAACCATCATAGTCCTTTTAGGGATAATTAAGTGACAACAATAAGTGATGTTGATATGAGGACTTAGGCAGAAGCATTCATTAAGTGAGAACAGATGTACTTAATCTAGCGATATCAAAGTGCTAATATGTAACCCATGAGTCATATTGCTGGCATATTGTCCAAATAGGTTCAAGAAAAGACACACGTTACTTTGCTCATGAAATGCCTGGGCGGCTGTAACTTAGCCTTTCAGTTCTTAGCTTGGAAACTGGAGGGTCCCTGGTTCAAGTCCCCGAACAGACCAAGCAGGGAGTGTGGACTGGTACTTTGAGAGGTACCAGTTCACTTCCTGGGCACTGCTGGGGGGCCCTTCAGCAATACACCGGACCCCCACAGTGCTCGCCGGGAAGTGCATAGTAGCTGCTCACTGCTTCTCATATGACGGGTAACATGCACAGTCACAGTATGTGATGATTAAAAGATCCTCCATCTGTAAAGTATGTATCTACATCTGCAACCCGCAGGTCTGAGTTCTTCCAATCCAAAACACATTGTTTATGGTTAATCATTTTAGATTTGTTGAAATATTTTAAAAACTGTCAACATCAATTCAGCATTTATGTATCACTGAAAACCTTGAAATCTCAACTCTGTTTAAAAATAAAAGTTACAACAACAATAGGTGTAGCATTAACAAAAACTTTGTAAAAATGTTGACGCCAACTACAGAGAAGTACATCAGGCATGCGCTTGGGATATTTTCACTTCAGCCCAATGCCTGTCATGTTCCTCCCTTCAGACAGATTGTACAGCTCAGTGCAGAAGTCCTCACAGATCTCCTCTGCTCTTCCTCCAGCTGAGCCCGTCTCCTCCTCAGCCTGTGGAGTTCAGTGTTGAGAAGGACGGGGAAAGGGCTTTTGTTGTAAAAGAACATCTGAGGGTGAGGACCCCGGTTTGATTTGCCTCTGTTCTCCCACCAGCCCCCTCCCCCCCTCGGTGTGCCTCAGTGTGCCTTTCCCCCCGGCCCCTCCCTGAGCTGCTCCTGCCTGTCGTCATAAATAAACCAGCATCCACAGGCTGACACATGAGGGGCCTGCATGTGTGGAAGCAGAGAGAGGGGCCAGTAATGGTGCAGCAAGGCACTGTGGGAATCTAACAGGCAGCCCAGCAGCCTCCTCCAAGGCTCCCAAAAGAAAGCATATGGAGGGGGGGGGAGCAGACAGGAGAGGCTGTAGCTCACAGCTACAGACTTAGGAGCATGTTTTTTAAAGCAGTAAGTGTGTGCACAATAAAGAACACAGCCTCCTGACACATGGCTGGAATTTATTTTCCAGTACGGACCGCCACTGCATGCCAACAGTCATTACCTTCACTCTATTGCAAATGCTTTCCAAGGTTATTATTATAGTTGCTGCTTGCTCAACTGTATACGTGCATACGCCAGGCAGCAGGGACATGCACAGACATGTTTCAAGTGAGAAAAAGGGCACTTCCCATAATCATTTATAAAAAAAATGTTAAAACAAAAAGTTAAATATAGTTGCACATCTCTGACTTACTGACCATCCATCCATCCATCCATCTTCTTCCGCTTATCCGTGGTCGGGTCGCGGGGGTAGCAGTTCCAGCAGAGAGCCCCAAACTTCCTTTTCCCTGGCGACATCAACCAGCTCTGACTGGGGGATCCCAAGGCGCTCCCAGGCCAGCGAAGAGATATAATCCCTCCACCTGGTCCTAGGTCTACCCCTTGGTCTCTTCCCAGCTGGACGTGCCTGGAACACCTCCCTAGGGAGGCGCCCAGGTGGCATCCTAACTAGGTGCCCGAACCACCTAAACTGGCTCCTTTCGACGTGAAGGAGTCCTGTATGGGGCTCCTGAAGGGGACTCTTTAATCTTGCTGGGAGACTTCAACGCAGATGTGGGCAATGATGGAGACACTTGGAGGGGCGTGATTGGGAGGAACGGCCCCCCTGATCTGAACCGGAGTGGTGGTTTGTTACTGGACTTCTGTGCTAGTCATGGCTTGGCCATAACAAACACCATGTTCGAACATAAGGATGCTCATAAGTGTACGTGGTACCAGAGCACCCTAGGCAGAAGGTCCATGATCGATTTCGTTATCGTATCATCGGACCTGAGGCCGTATGTTTTGGACACTCGGGTAAAGAGAGGGGCGGAGTTGTCAACTGATCACCATCTGGTGGTGAGTTGGGTCGAGTGGCAGGGGAAGCCTCTGGATAGACCTGGTAAGCCCAAACGTGTAGTTCCGGTGAACTGGGAACGTCTGGAGGAGGCCCAGGTTCAGGAGGCCTTCAACTCACACCTCCGGCGGAGCTTTTCGGCATTCCTGTGGAGGTTGGGGACATTGAACCAGAGTGGTCGGTGTTCAAAGCCTCTATTGCCGTAGCCGCAGTGGGGAGCTGTGGTCTCAAGGTCTTAAGGGGGCGGTAACCCTCGAACCTCCTGGTGGACACCGGTGGTCAGGGAAGCCGTCCGACTGAAGAAGGAGGCCTTCAGGGATTTGTTATCCCGGGGGACTCCCGAGGCAGTTGCAAGGTACCGACAGGCCCGAAGGGCAGCAGCGTCAGCCGTTGCCGAGGCAAAGCAGCGGGTGTGGGAGAAGTTCGGAGAGGACATGGAAAAGGACTTTCGGGCGGCACCAAAGTTGTTCTGGAAAACTGTCCGACACCTCAGGAGGGGGAAGCAGGGAACCATCCAAACTGTGTACAGTAAGGATGGGACGTTGTTGACCTCAACTTACTGACCAATTTATTGTAATTCCCTCACACTCACGCACTTGTTTAATACTCAACATAATTCTACAAAATAATCAGCTGTTATGAACTGAGACACAGGACCCAAAAGCAGGACTCAGAGACAGTTGTCCAAAAATAGAGTCGTACCTTCCAAAAATAGAAAGTAGTTAAATAGCAAAAACTAAGTCGTACTTCAAAACAAAACTCACTTGACAAAAAAGTATATTTCTCAAAGTAAAGTTTCAGGAGTCAAAAGGCCCATGTTCTCACGACATGAAACATAACGAACTGACAAGGGAACAAAGAAACACAAGGGCTATTTATAGGTGAGGAGGATGGGCACAGGGCCAAGCAATCTGAAGGGCGGGAAACACACAAAGGCAGGAAATGTGGGATCTGGAATGAGAGGGAAGGATTACTTTCAAAATAAAAACAGGAAGTGACAAGATCAAAACACAAGACTAGAGTAAGAAACATAACTTAACCTAACATAACTGTCGAGTCACAACATCAGCTAACACAAAGACAATGGTCTTCTTTAGTATTCACTACGCACAAGAGGAGACAACAGACTAGTACAATTAATAGTTATTAAATGAGCAGCCAACAATCAACGTGATGGAGTTACTGTTTAAGGACACAACAAAAGATTGTTTTTTCATGTGGGGGAGAGTGGGGGAAGTTGAGCTGTCCTCTAAGCAAGGAGAGATATATCCAGTCTCTGATTGTGTTACGTTATTATGAGAATGCTCTCATACTTTAAATTGTATATATTTATATAAATATATGTGTGTGTATATGTCTGCATCTGTAGCCTGTTATTGTCTCATTATACCGCACTGTGAATGAATCAAAGTAAATATATAAGTGGTCATGAACACATCTGTCCATCAGACAGAGGGCTGCTGTGCCTCCTGTCATCATTAATGGACGTCTCTTTAAAATGACCGCTCAGAGGAGAGGAGTTCTCATTTCTCTAACCGCCTGCTGCTTCCCCTCCTCGGCTCCTCGGTTCTCCTCCTCGACTCCTCCGCTCGCATCTCCTGTGGGCGTGACTAAGTATCGAGGATAGGAGTCGAGGAAAGGAGTCGAGGAGGGGAAATTAGAGTATTGAGAAACCTCTACAGTCTAATCTCCCGACCTGATATTTTGTATTCAATCAATATATTTTTAGAAAGGGAAACTGTGCGCAAACAGCAGTAGATATATAGTCATTTATTTAAAAAAATAAAAAAGGGGAAAAAAGGGTACTTTTTCTGGAGGAAGAAAAAGGGCAGGGGCTCAAGCCCACTTTGATGTCTCTAGAGGCTTCTCAATTCTTAAATTTCCCTTCCTCGAGTCCTCGGTCCTCCGGTAGTGACCCGGAAATGGATTTCAGCACGCCATGTTGAAGGACATCTAATTTCTCTAAATGCACATCGAGGACCGAGCATCGAGCATCGAGGAGGCTCTCTGGAGGAGCTATAACCGAGGATATACTGATGGGTCCTCCACGGTCCTCCAGTCCTCCGGTGGAGGCTTGACGCACGGCCGGACTTATCTCAGCCAATGACAGCTCTGCATGCATCCCCTGGATATTATTTTAGAAACTGCTTTCATCGCAACGCGATGTTTACAGTGAGAACAGCTGTGAGGTCCGTGCAGAAAGCAGAGCAGTGTGTATAATATATATCACTCAGTATAACAGGCCTACATTACTCTCTGTATTTGCTGTAGTTTAGTAGATATCTACAAACAAAGAGTCGATATTTTTCTAAGACCATTTAGTGCTTCACATAATAAAATACACAACGGCTGTAGCCTGATTATGCTTTAGGAGCTGTAAGTGTGTGTGGTACAGTGTGTAGGTGTGTGTGTTGTACAGTGTGTAGGTGTGTGTGTTGTACAGTGCGTAGGTGTGTGTATTGTACAGTGTGTAGGTGTGTGTGTTGTACAGTATGTAGGTGTGTGTATTGTACAGTGTGTAGGTGTGTGTGTTGTACAGTGTGTAGGTGTGTGTTGTACAGTGCGTAGATGCGGCGGACAGACGGGTCTCAGTTGGTTTGGTGTCTTATGCTTACTTTTAATGCTTGTAAATACAACTTTTGGCCCGTAATTTCAATTCCCCATTTCAGAGGGGGGGAGGATATATCCAGTCTCTGATTGTGTTACGTTATTATGAGAGTGCTCTCATACTTGTTTGATTCTGAAATTGTATATATTTATATAAATATATGTGTGTGTATATGTCCGCATGTGTAGCCTGTTATTGTCTCATTATCAGAGTTGGGTGTAACGCGTTACAAAGTAACTAGCGCTACTTTTATAATTCAGTAATCACACTACAGTTACTAACATTGCCCCGACACGCGTTACTTCGTTACTTACTAAAATCAGTCATAATCATCACACTGACAGACAAGAGGGGTTTCCGCCGCAGGTTTATATGTATACGTAATCTGCGCGACTTGCGCGTCCACATCTCCACGTGCAGTGCTGCATAAACATGGCTGAGTCAGCGATAACTTTCGAGGGGTGGATTTATGCCCAGTGTGCGAAATACGGGGGGGTCTGGGGGAGCTCGACCCCCCCGATTAACACCTGAGCTCCCCTGAAAGCCTCAACAGCAAAATTTAGGGGGGGTCTGAAATTATAATATGTATTTGTCACTTGCAATGGTCACTAAAATGTTTTTAAGCTTACTATGTCCAGTATTTTCATAATTCAAAACATTTATTCACAAATATCTTCTATTTTGGCTGTCAAAAGCAGAGCCAGCCGCCGTGACGCGGGTACGCTGCGTGACGCGGACACAAATTATGCAAATTAGCCACGCGCGGCAAAGAGGAGAGAAAGACGTTACATTAGAGAGCCTGGAGAGCAGGAAGACTTGACTTTGTTTGGCGAACAAGAAGTGCACCTTCTGGCTAAATCACTCGGAGAACCAGCCGGGGAGGCCGTGGAGCAGTTTAGAGACTGGACATTGCAGGGCACTCCACCGGGCAAAACACTGGAACGGCTATGCATAGCAAGTCGCACTTACCTCCCCACGTCTGCTGAGTGCGAAAGAGGCTTTTCCGCGGTGAATAACACCGACAACCAGAACCGCAACAGGTTGCGCGAGGAGAGCCTGTCTTCGCTTCTGTTTGTGGACCTAAACGGACCCCCTTTGAACAAATTCGACCCAGTGCCGTTCGTGAAAAGCTGGATTAAAGCAGGACATCGTCTCTCTTCTTCTTGGAAACCAGGACGGCAACGAGAAGAAGTTGAGCCAAGGCATCTTTGGTCTATTCTCACTTAAGGTAAAACACTATTTTTTCGATCTTTGCTGTGCATAAAATGAGCGTGTGCGTATGTCCTGTGTGGATTCCGGGGTTAAGAATAGCATAATTAGCCTTGGCGTTCAAGTTAGTGTGTGTGTGTGTGTGTGTGTGTGTGTGTGCGCACGTGTGCGTGTGTGTGTTTGGGGGTGTGTGCAGGCCCGCACCTCCCTACACGCAGACCACGCAGACTGTGTGTGGGTGTGTGTGTGTGTGTGTGTGTGTGTGTGTGTGTGTGTGTGTGTGTGTGTGTGTGTGTGACACACCAGCTCTGCTCCCATTTCCTCGCATAGAATCGAAAACAGATGGCTCTTTAATGGTCGCGTATTCATTCATATGAACGTTAGAATATATAATTATTTGACAGCGCCCGGTTGAGAAACGCTGCTACTACTGATTGTCTTGGATTTCATCCATGAAATATTGCATAGGCCTACTGCATATTGAGAAATCTTCGACCGGTATATTGCGCAATAAACGGGAGATGGGGACCCCCCCGATTATTGACGGGTATTTCGCACACTGTTTATGCCCATTATTTTGAGTTCGTCCGAAGAATAGACAGGAATGTGACGGTGAGGTGCAAACTGTGCCCAGGCCAGAAGCTGTTATCCACTGCTGTAAACACCATGTCAAACCTCAACAAGCACCTGCAAAGAACACATGCTAAGGTGAAGCTAACGCACACGCTATTTGTTGTTTGTTTATATCACGTAGTCTGTTCTTCTTCTCTGTCTTCCGGTTGTTGCCTGTTTTGAATGACGAATACACACTACACGCTGCTGGTAAGGAGAGTTATTGCCACTCACGCATGCACAGTTCGTACGTGCTCGGCTGAAGTCTTTGCGGTGTGTTCCAGTGCGACACATGGCCAACACGCAGGAGAACAAGCCGACGCAACAACGTGAGCAGAGATATACTGCGCAAAATACAGATAGCAGGAGACTGAGGACAGCCATGGTCAGATAGGAAAACATTCAGGATCTGGATCAGTCTTATGCGACAATGGAAACTGAACTAAAGAGAACATTTGAAACTTTAGCAGTCTGCGTGATCTGCCTGTAGGGAGGGGCGGGCCGGCCCTGCGAGTAAAGTAACGAGTAAAGTAAGGAGTAAAGTAACAAATGACTTTATGTAGAGAGTTACGAAATAGTGTAATATATTACTTTTTTTTAAAGTAATATGTAATATATTACATTTTTTTAGTAACGACCCCATCTCTGCTCATTATACCGCACTGTGAATGAATTAAAAGTAAATATATAAGTGGTCATGAACACATCTGTCCATCAGACAGAGAGCTGCTGTGCCTCCTGTCATCATTAATGGACGTCTCTTTAAAATGACCGCTCAGAGGAGAGGAGTTCTCATTTCTCTAACCGCCTTCTGCTTCCCCTCCTCTCTCCTCGGTTCCCCTTCTCAGTCCTCCGCTCGCATCTCCTGTGGGCGGGACTAAGTCTCGAGGGTAGGAGTCGAGGAGGGGAGTCAAGGAGGGGACATTTAAGAATTGAGAAGCCTCTTATGTGTGCACGTGCCTGCTAGGCAGCACTAACCTTCCATGCACCATTGACACCTTACCCCTCGATTCCACCAGGTCCGTCTGCGTCGCGTTACGGCAGCGCCGCGGTTTTGGTCTGTCCTCCTCCGGCGTCATACCCTACCGGGGGCGTTTCAGGAGTTGCAGAGGCGGCGGGAAAGAAATGGACCGGTGACAGCGTACGGCCCATCCCCCAAATAAACTAATTTTGCAGACCCTATCCCTCCATAGTCTTTCAAGTAGGAGGAGAAATGCCTGCGTTCTCCTCCGGTTTACAGGCACTGTGTCAATTATATAGAATAATTATGATGATGAATGCATTTTTTTACCACTAAAATACAGCAACACATCTTTGAGTCATGTCGTTTATAACTGGACTATTACAATTATTATTAACTTTGTCTGTACAAAGTAGCCTGTCCAGGAAATATGCCCGAATCAACAAAAACTGCGAGCCGGCAGGCAAGACGCTCCGCTTCTGAAATGCTTCTGAAACGCGCCCGGTAGGGTATGACGCCGGAGGAGGCCGGACCAAAACCGCGGCGCAGCCGTTGTAAGGTTTCAGCGTTAGAGTTCTGTTAGCTTATTGTTTTGTGTTTATTCTTGTGGCCTTGCATTTTATTTTGATGTTGACTCTGTCCTCTCGTTTCAGGTGTCATCACTTACTGTCATTGTGTGTCACCTGCCAGCTTGATTGTGATCTCCTGCTCTTGATTGTTTTCACCTGTGCCCCATTAACTGTTGTGTATATGTAGCCCTGTTCTCCTTTAGTCTTTTGTCAGTTCGTCTTGTCTACCAAGTCCATGTCTGTATTCTCTCGTGCAAACTTTGAGTTAGTCGAACCTAGTGAACTATTTAGTAGTCCTAGTTGATCCTAAACCTTTTTTGTATAATAAAAGGTACTTTTTGAAATCAAGGAAGAATCGTGCATTTGAGTCTTTGTGAGTCCTTCGTGTCAGCCGTTACGCGACGCAGACGGACCCGGTGGAATCGAGGGGTTAGTCTGGCAGCAAGTCCTCAAAAAAGACTTTAGTTTTTGAGATACCCCTACCCGAGGTAGAACAAAACACAACAATGATTGTTCTTATCTTTAGGGTCTCCTATTAATTAATCAAATTTTATTTTGGGGGAAAAAACGTTTTTTTGGTTGTTCTTTAGAACTACCCCAATCCCTGAAAAAGAGCCAAATTAGACCCGGCCTAATATGGGAAATGTGACAGAAAAGCCCATAACTTAAAAATGATCACTCTTTTCCTCTTCAGATTTGCTGAGGTATGAACCAGGTGGCTGTCCTACATCACCAAATCGACAATTATTTAACTAAGAAAATACTGAATTATAGTCCGGTAGACTTAGCTTTAGTTTAGACGGAAATTGTACTCTTTGGTGATAGGAACATAGGGCTGCAGTCGAATAGTCCATTTAGCTTACGAACCTTCCTAACGGAGTGAAATGACCCGGAAGTCCCTCAGTGGCAGCCATGATAAGTGCCGTTCGAATTATCTAGATGATAGGAAAGGAGGTTTCAAACTTGCTTTATAACCTCCTTTAGCTTAGGAAGCACTGGACCTCCCTCACCGAAAGGAGAGGAGAAAATGCTGCCCCACAATGCCTTGCGGCCACAGCATTTGCTGTCACAACAGTCGGCCCGTTCACGGAAACAACCGATTATGACGGAGAAATGATATCATGAAAGTTACGGTGCTTATTAAGCATTTTAACCCTCTGGAGTTGGTGCGTCCAGGTGCGCATAATTTTACATAATGAATCATATATTTTCGATTATAAGCAGTAGAAATATGATTCAGATATCCGCGGAATCGCTGGAAGTGTAGCTTTCCAGCGGTATCTCCTGTGAGACTGTAACCAGGGCACAGCAGCCAATGTGGCCGCTCAAAGCAGCTTGACTTTACACTGTGTGGGATTGGTGGATTGGTGTGTCCGTCAAGGAAATCTCGGCCGGCAGCCATCATGGTCTGAAATGACCAATGGACATCGAGAAATCACTAAGGACCTACCCACCAAGTAAACAAAACATAAACCACGTGTCTCCCATCAGTTTTAGTCTGTGAGGAGAGAGAGAGACAGAGAAAATGGCTAAAAAAAACTTTACAGTTGCCGACTTCGCTAGAGATTTTTTTCGCTAGCAGCAGTGAAGCTAGAGCCTCAGAACCTGAAGTCTTCGACTCTTCTGAAGAAGAAGAATACAAAGAAAACAACAAGGATCCATTTGGACATGGGTAAGTGTAAATATTACAGTAATAGTGTACTGGCAATGTGTGGGGAATACCGCGAAAATGAACAATAGGTTTATTGATATATATTTTATTGATAGTCATGAACTTTTTATTGGACAAAATAGACTCTCCATTAGCAAACGTTTACTCTGTGTTAACGTTATTTTGGTGTGTAAAAGTGAGATTACATGCGTAGATGATTAAATTAATCATTTATTCGTCCCACAACGGAGACATTTACAGTGACATGTTTTTGCCATCGATTATTTTATCATACTGTTCTGTACAGATGAGACTTTGTCATAGATTTATGTATATGTGTGCCTGTTATTATTTTACCGTCCTGTACAGATGAGACTTTGTAATCAGATGTAGCCTATGTATATGTGTGTCTGTGATTTTATAATTAATGTAAAGTAACTGGAAATATCTGTGTGTGTGTGTGTGTGTGTGTGTGTGTGTGTGTGTGTGTGTGTGTGTGTGTGTGTGTGTGTGTGTGTGTGTGTGTGTGTGTGTGTGTGTGTGTGTGTGTGTGTGTGTGTGTGTGTGTGTGTGTGTGTGTGTGTGTGTGTGTGTGTGTGTGTGTGTGAGTGAGATCGAGAGAGATTCCTTCTCCAACCTCCCAAACTTTCTTTTTATGTGTGCATTGTTATTTGTGCTTGAGCAACATTTTACTTGAACTTTATTTCAATGAAATTAGTAGTAATTATTGTCCTACATTTTAATTTGTTTTACAGAGAGGTTTCACAGCTGCCTGGGCCTAGTGGCCCACAGGCGGCGTTTATCCAGCAGCCAGAACATCCATCTGTGCCGGCCCCCAGGTCAAGATCTACTGTGCTCAAGGGCCTTCACCAGAGCCATCACCACCAAGGACCAGCAGCCCAGCATCACTACAGCTGCCTCCACCTCCATCTGCGGCTGCCACCAGGTCAAGATACATCTCAGCACAAAGCCTCCACCACAGCCATCACCTTCAACCCAGCCAGCAAGGAGGTCTCGTGGAGGTCTCGTATAGCACTTGTACACCCCACCTACACAGCAGCACATGCACCATCACCCCCACCTACACAGCAGCCAGACCCACTGTCTTGGAAGACAGACAAAGACCTTGACACTGTCTTGACATTTATAATGAATAGTTGGTTGAAAGTTCTGATGTTCAATATTGTAAATAGTTAGATTTTCCAGTTTCTTATATTTATATAAATAGTTGGTTGAAAAAAACATATTTATAATAAATTGTTGGTTGAAAAAAAAGGTTGAATGCTCAATTTGTATTTGTACACATCACATGAACCTTGGTATGTAATATGAAGTCATTATTCAGTCCTAATGTATCTCAGTCCCTGCTGTGGTGAAAGTCGAGTGATAAACACCTATTTTACTCAAAATTCGATTTTTTTTTTATTACATTACATTGCATTTACTTTTATCCAAAGCGACTTACAATAAGTACATTCGACCAGGAAGACACAACCTTGAAGAAAACAGAAACATGTAAGTACATCAGGTATCATAGAGCCAAACATTTCAAGTGCTACTCAACTGGCTATAGATAAGCCAGTCCTTTATTAGTATATAAGTGCCTTGTTAGTAATTCTATCGCTCGAAGTGGAGTCGAAAGAGATGAGTTTTTTCATTTTAGACATGAATAACACATTTATATACAGTGTAATTCAAATATTTCACTGCTTTTGTGATCCTAAGACTTTGGTAACCAAATCTAAAAAACCAAAACAATTCGATCACATGAGTAAATTTGTGTTTTCACAAAAGTTTTCAAGATTTTCCGAAAATCAGATGTCAAATGTTAAGCTTTTGAGCTACTTATCTCATCAAACAGTGCTCTAAGGTGAGTAATTTGCATATATAGCAATACCAGAGATGTTGATATGTAACACATGGGGTGCCATGTTAGAAGAAATACATTGAAAAGGTGATTTAAGAAAACATCTAAAAATCGAGAAAATACCCTTAGACTCCAGAGGGTTAAAACGTATGTGGTAAGTTGCCAAAGTGCTTTGTTCTGAACGTTCATCAGTATTATAATCAAAAAGAGAAATATGAACGTTAGTTTTTACTGAAATGACCAAATAAAGTCAACATTTCACTGAGCTGTGTGGGGTTTGTTCAACTTTTAAAAGATGTTTGAATGGTGATATACACAGTGATAGATGTTAAGAACTAACGTTTATAATAAATACATTTTTATTGATTTTAAGATCTTTTCATACAATCATACGTATTGGGATCATTTGTATTAATGTGGACCGGAGGGAGAGGGTGACGAGCAGAAGTTTCACTTTCCTTTTTTATTTCAATTCCAACTTTGGTCATGAAGAATATGTTTCTCTGTTGTCCACGTTCATAAAGCAAAGCAACAGCATCAGAGCACGGTGCAGAGTCTCTAGATGAGTTTACAGTAGTCCTTCGTTCTTATTAAACATCCATGTTGTAGTCCGATGTATAGAAAACTGTAGTTTCCATAGTTTCCCCACAGCAGCAGACGCACATTCATGACGTCCGCTGGCGCATCATAAACACGTCGTATAGTGAAAGTGCAGTCGGATTCTCTAAAGTACCGCAGTCTCTTCTCCAAAGTCCTTTTGAATTCTCCTATCCACTATCCCTTAACCCCGTGACGTTTCACTCAGAGGTCAAGGAATAGACGATAGGGTTAAACGTTAGGAGCTGATTTTTGGACTATTCGACTTCAGCCTGGGACTGAATCACTTCTCTCTCATTTATCAGAAAAACAGAAATCCCTAAAAAATATACCATTACTGAATTGTCTAGGGTGCTATTGAACACTAACCAGTAGTTGTATGTAAATATCTGGTACGATTCTATTGCAAATGAGATTTCTTTAGACATAGGCCTACCTCTTCTCTGATACAGTCAAATTCCAAATGGGGGAGAAGTGGCATTATAGCCTGTAAGTTAAGAATGCTCACTCTGATGGTGTTGTGCACCGACAGAAATGTTAAGAGAGTTTAATTTTCATGTTGTTTTATGGCATTCCAGGTTTCCTGATTATCCACCTGTGTGTCTCCCGTGCTCATCAGCACAAGTCCCGCCCCTGATTGTCCCCACCTGTGTCTTGTTATCCTGTTTAAATTCCCCAGTCTCCCATGTGTTCTTCGTCAGTTCGTCTTGTCTCTTGCTATTTTTTACAAGTGGGGGGTGGACCGAACATCATTTAGGGGGGTCGTCGCCTCCTATAGGGGGGTCCGGGGGCACGCTCCCCCGGGAAGATTTGTTTTTAAATATTGAAGTCAAAAGCATCAATCTGGTGCACTTTGAGAGCAACATTATCTCTCCCTTAATAATACCTTAAAGCTGACAAAAGGCACTGGAGAACACTTCTTCATTAAATTTAATGAAGCAAACTAATGCCTTAACTCACTCAAATACAGTTCTACTTATTTCGGTGAAACGAATGTGCGTAGAGTTTTAAAGGATGCGGATTGTCTCACCTTGATTCTGGCGCATTGCTCATCGTTTTATAGATCTATTCTCATCCACCATCTTTGTTTGTGACGTAAAGAGTGTAAGAGTCACATTTCTGAATCAGACACTCTGAGTGGATGCAGTCACAGCCAATCGGAGTCTGATTCAGAGAGTTGCCTGTCAGTTCCATTGTTATGTGTACTCACTTCATTTCATTTAAAACGTTTATTTATACAGATGAATCCCATTGAGATCATTGATCTCTTTTTCAAGGGAGACCTGCTAACGTACTGAAACGAGAGCCGGTATAATTCCACACGCGAAAACAAAATAAAAATTGGAATAAGTTATTTTAATGTCTTAAAAGTAGACTGAGGTATGAACAGTGGCGACTGGTCATTAGGGGCAAGTGGGGCACAGCCCCACCTAGTGTCAGCAGAAAGTATTCAAAATAATGATTACAACAAAATGCAAAAGAAAAATTAAAAAATATATATTTTAAAATCATGTTTAATCATCTGATTCGTCTGTACATTGCTGTTTTAGTATGTGTTCTTCTAATTAGTGTCTACAGTGTGCCTATCGAGCCGTTTAGAGTATTTTTCAATTTAATGTGTGCAGCAAAAAAATATAGACCATAGGGACACTGAGCTGCCATCCCCACCATACGTCATCTCACATCATTCAGAGCTGATTGGCTGTAAGTACGTGTGCCGCGAAAAGTGTGGTGTGTGAAGAGCAGACGAGAGACGCGTCCTAAAACCCGGAAGTAAGCTGCGCATGGCTTCCCTCCACAAAAAAGCAATGAGATTTCTCAATTTTTTTTACTATATAGCTCAAAATAAGATCTGTGGGAAACGTAGCTGTTAGATAAATGCACGTTTTGTTCAGCCGGATAATATCCACATGTCTACCCTACTTTTATAATTTTCTAATCATAAATCTATTGATTAGATTTATGAGACTTTTGAAACTACAAGAAGACAAGGAGGACTTTTACAAAAAAGTAATAGAGATTTTTGTCCAGAAGGATAGGCAAATGGACTTCATCTTCAAGTCAAGGTAAGACCACCAATTTATTGAAAATGGGATCTTACTAAGAGAGAACAATTAAATATTTACATGATACAATTACATTTTTTGGTATCCTTCTGTTGAACTGTCTGTTTAAAATTAATCGAAGCATCAGACTAAAAAAGCTTTTGAAAATAATATTATATTTTGATTTAGGTCAACATATAATATTTGTAAACCTGAAGAGTCAGTGCCAGTGCCTCAGCAGCCATGAACCTCACTGCAGAAGCTTATATATAGACATCTAATTTGTTTGTGCCCCACCACTTTTGTACATATAAAAACGCCACTTCAGAAGCGGAGCGTCTTGCCTGCCGGCTCGCAGTTTTTGTTGATTTGGGCATATTTCCTGGACAGGCTACTTTATACAGACAAAGTTAATAATAATTGTAATATCCCAGTTATAAACGACATGACTCAAAGATGTGTTGCTGTATTTTAGTCGTGAAAAAATGCATTCATCATCATAATTTATCTATATATATAATTGACACAGTGCCTGTAAACCGGAGGAGAACGCTGGCATTTCTCCTCCTACTTGAAAGACTACGGAGGGGTAGGGTCTGCAAAATTAGTTTGTGTGTGTATATATATGCTATAGCTCTGACCGTTACACTTCCTGCCTGCCCGACTTATGTTACGGCTGCGCCGCGTCAAAAATAGGTTTCATCCTAATTTTAGAGGAGCCGAGGCGCTTCTGGGACGCTTCTGAGCCGTATAACCCCCAGTTTCCACTGGGTCCGTCTGGGCCGCGCTGCGCCGCGTCACGGCTGTGCTGCGTCACGGCCATTGTGCGTATCGTAGTGGAGGTGTTGTGATGAAGGAGGGGGGTCTGCTAAATTAGTATATGTGGGGGATGGGCCTGGCCAGGATGCTCACCTTTCCACTTCCTGCGAGGGGGGGCTGCCTGCCCGACCTTATGTTACGGCTGCGCCGCGGCAAAAATAGGATTCATCCTAATTTTAGAGAAGCGCTGCGCCGAGCCGCTTCTGGGCCGCTTCTGGGATGCGTCTGAGCGTGTGGTGGAATAGCACCCATTGACTAGAGTGGCCGCGATCGCCGTGAGCACCGCGGCGCAGCCGTAACGGCCCCTACACACGGCGGCGTGCGTTGCCGCTTCAACGCTTCTGCCCATTCATTTGAATGGGGTGACGTCATGATTCGCCGAACTGCAATGTGGGAGCAAAGCGTAGCTTCTCCCGCGGTGCTCGCTGCAAAAGTAGAGCAATGTTCTACTTTTGACGCCTCGACGGAGGCGTCTGCCAATCGAATCATATGCCAGTACAAGCTCTAGCCAATCAAACCGCGTGCTTGTGTGTCTGGGGCGGGAGATTCATGTGATTGGTTGTTGGTCGAGTTTCAGCCCCCCCCGCCGTGTGTAGGGGCCGTAACATGCCCGTAATGCGCCGCAGACGGACCCGGTGGAATCTAGGGGTTAGTGTGGTTACTCCATGTTTACTAGCTATAACATTAACGTTACATCACTCTTTTAAACTTCTTACTCAGTCAGCCTGAGTGCAGATATCACCATTAGATTCACAAACCTGAAACATCATCCATTTCTTCACTGCTGGTGATAACATTGTTGTCAGCTGCTGATACTGCTGCTGCAGCAGCTTGTGGCATTCTAATATCCATAACTTTATAGGCTATTAGCTTAAAACTCGTCAGGCACTAGGAAGGATCACTTCTTCTTCAGGGCAGGGAAGGCTACG
The DNA here is from genome assembly GCA_902827135.1 of Harpagifer antarcticus. NCBI lineage: Eukaryota > Metazoa > Chordata > Actinopteri > Perciformes > Harpagiferidae > Harpagifer > Harpagifer antarcticus. Next base: position 1,917,515 of record CADEHL010000698.1, read on the forward strand.
CAGTACGCAGGCTACTGTCCTGCAGCGGCTGCCTCTCTGGTGGACTCCGGTACTGCACATTATTCCCGAGACGTTTTCAACAATTTAAAAAAAAATGTTTTAAGTGAAACATCCGGGGCTTTTCAGAAAACATCCGGGCTTGAGCCCAAGTAGCCACCCCCTAGCGCCACCACTGAGCTGCAGGCTTTCATGACTGTCATTAAATACAACATCCTTTTACTGCTTTGACGTGATAATATCCGCTTCAAGAAACTGGTACGGGCCAACTGCACTGTGCCTATTTCCTGCATCCAGGACATGGTTAAACCATACACACGTTAACATGACTCCTCACTTCCTCACTGAAGTAGGCGCCAGATACCCCGTAAACTCAAACACGCCTGATGCTATGCGGGTTCAAAGTGGAACGAGTGTCCCATTGATATCAGGACAGCAGAGAGTCTACATATGACTTGAGAGTGTTGGCTTAGTGCTTGAAGCCAATGCAGCAACACTTCAATGGTTTGGCTAATTTAACATTATGTATGTGGGATTCTTGCTTTTGGAGTTTCTATCTTCATGGTTGATTGCATTTATAAAGCTAAATGAAACGTGATGTATCTTAAAATAAAACATGTCTGCCATGAAAGTATATTTCTGAAACAACTAGTTTAATTAAAAATGATTTAAAACGGTCCAAAGGCCTTACTGTATTATGTGCCGTGGACCACCTGTAACATTCTTCAAGCCCTACTGTAGGAGCCATTGTTTGGGTATTGTTGGTGTCTCAGTTTATTTAATTTATATGTATAGTGCAATATTATTTTGTAACACTTGGTGGCGGGGTTTAGCTGCACCGGGTAAAAAAGGGGTGACAGGAGAGGACGAGGACACAGGAGGAAGAGTACACCGATTCCACCAGCCCGGCAGAAACTCACCAAAACTATTGACTGTAATTAAACCTTGGTATGTAAACGCTAAATAAAACATCATTCTAAACTGCAGCGAAAGACCGGAAATTCATCTGTTTGTGTCTGCGTCAGGATCACTCTAAACCCTCCTGTGAAGTACTGGCGAAAGGATATAGGACATTGGAACATTCAAATTGCCATTACACCTACTAAATTAGTGTCCCATACACTGCAGTGGCAAATGAAGCAGTAACGATTGACAGCCACAAGAGGGAGACATACATTGTCTTTTGGGCCAGGTACCTCAAATAATACACCTATTATGTAGCCAAAAGGATGATTAAAAGAATATTCCAGCCCAAAATGACCATTTGTAAATCATTGAGTGAGTTGTTAATCAAGAAACATATTTTTTAACTCTATAATATAATAATCTTTATCTAGTTTTAAACAATAGCTTTACCATTTCATCAAATGTGTCTGAGACTGTTTTACCTTGTTGTTTTGGGAAGACCTGCTTCAGATTGTGCACAAAAGGTCTTTCAAGCTACACACACTCAAACACTGTGAGAGTGTGTGTGTGTTTGGTGTACAGGACCATGATAACACAGGCCATTTTATAATATATCTACCTGTAAATCTGATCAATTAGAATATGCATCATTAGAGAAATGTCACCACTACCAGCAGGACGGGCTCACTGTCACTTACCCACAATGCTTCATGTTCTGTGGTTTGTCCATGCGGATGGCCAGTTTGATCCTCAGGTCGCTGTCCGGACAGCCTTTAGACACCGTCATCTTGTGGAGCTCCGACTGCTTGGGACTGTTTGGAGTCGGGTGGAGCACAACCTGCAAACAGACAGATGATAGTAATGTATATGTGCTAAACAATATATAGTGTACAAAGGTTGCACCCAATGTAAGAAGTAACAGATTGTCATCACTTACCTTCCCCAACTCCTTATCCTCCAGAGCCAACACTCCTGTGCTCTCAGTGAACAGCTTCACCTTCACAGCGGGCAGCGGCTGCGTGGTGGTAAAGTCACCCTGGGTTCCCCAACTACACACACACACACACACACACACACACACACACACACACACACACACACACACACACACACACACACACACACACACACACACACACACACACACACACACACACACACACACACATAAGATGAATAGACAGATAGCAGCTTGTTAGAGATGAGGGCGTCTCTGATCTGCTGAGCATCTGATACTCCAGATGATGGTAGATGCAGATGTAAAATCACAGGTTATATACAGGTGTAAATAAAACATGGCCTCATTCCACTGAGAGAAGGACATCCTTACTGTCAACACGCCGCTCTCTGATCAGTTCAAGTTTCTGACTGGTGCTATGCTTTAAATGGCAAAAATGACTTGCGTAAACCATTTAGGATACTAAACTCATAACTTTTTTATTAAAATTGATTCCAACAAATGTTTAAAATGATCAATATCCTAGTAACTATATTCTTAAACTCTTATGCAGAAATGGGGACCATAATTAAAAGGAGCTGATAAGTGAAACATTATCATTTCTATAGTGAGTTTGAATCCCTCACACATGAATGATCATCCTCACCATTTAAGCATTTAACGTTTTAAACATTTAAGCGGTGCTTGTTAAAGCTTCTCAATTGCAAATGAGCTTTTCAGAAGGCCAACAAACAAAGAGATATAGATAATGTGTTCCCATTATCTCTATCTCTGTTAGGCTCCCTCCTACTGTACTGTTAAAACAGCTTGTGCTATTAAACACCAACAGACAAGAGTGAGAGCAACAGGAAGTGTCAGGGATGAGACAACTTATTTGTAACAGCTGTGAATTATTAGAGCAAATGTTGAGCGAACACACTTTCCGAGTATCAATTTCACCACAACACTTCAATATAGTTTAAGTACAAATTAATACAAAAATATTGAATATATATATAGTTTATACTGTGTCACACAAAATCTTGAAATCTAAGAAAATCTAACGAAATGATTTTGGAATGAAACTGCAAAGAGTGCAGTAAATACAATGAGCACCAAACTGATTACACTGCAGGTTGAGGGAGATCTGATTCGGACAGCAATGATTGTAGGGTTTGTGAAACCATTCATTAAATGATTTCCACACCTGCACTACATTCACAGCTGCTCACTCCATCCATCCAATCACATTCAGGGGTCTGACCAGCAGATGGCACTATGTGATATATTAAAGCTCTCATTGTTCAAATCATCTTGTGTGTGTGTGTGTGTGTGTGTGTGTGTGTGTGGGGGTGTGTGTGTGTGTGTGTGTGTGTGTGTGTGTGTGTGTACCCACGTTGGTTTGGAGGCCTCAGCCTGGTCAGTCTGCAGTTTGTGCCCCCCCTCCACCTCCATGGTGCAGTAAACGATTCTGTTTGGAGCCAATGACTTCAGACCCTGCACCTCCATGATCACCACCTGCAACACACACACACACACACACACACACACACACACACACACACACACACACACACACACACACACACACACACACACACACACACACACACACACACACACACACACACACACACAGGCTTAAAGTACACACTCTTTGTTCCAACAGACCAAAATATATTGCGTCTTCATTTAAATAAAGCTGTATTTTGTGCTCAAACAATAACAAACGTTCAAAGAGTGAACTGTTGGGGACAGACTGGAGCTTTTCCCTGCAGAGATAAAGCAAACCAAATAGCAGTAGTTTTCCAAATGAACTTCTTGAACAACCAATATCAAAACAAACTTCTATACTATGTCTATTAAAGCTTTTGAACCCCCCTGCTATACGCCATGCCAGTGGACTGTGATGCCTGTGCATTCACCTCGGGAATAGCTGTATTATTGGTAGTTCATATCAATCAAATCATTCAGCGCCATTCAGCTCATGGACAGCTGAGGGACTTTGCTCTGTTGCCCTACACTTGGTTGTAGCAGTAATTATAACATAAGCAGTGTAAAACATATCTGTCATATGACCTGAACAGTGCTAACATGTTAGATTGTAAACCGTGTTTCTGCTTTCTTGTGTCAGATGTGGAAAAATGAAATCCAATCCCAAATCTATCCATGCTGTTGGTTATTGCTAAACCTTGTTGCACTAAGAAAGTCATTAGGATGAGTTCAAAGTGATGTCATCACTTTGTATTTGGAAACTGCACAATTATAATGGAACATTTTCCATATAAACCTCCTGGCTTGGAAAAAGCATTTCCCAGACTGAGAGGGCACAACACACATATTGGTTGCATTCTGGGGGATGTAGGTTGCATCTTTCAGAACTGGATTGCATGTTGTTAACTTCTAATCATTTCTCATCATACTTGTTAAATGTGTTCTTGTGAGTGGAAATATAATATTAAACTGAGTTCTGAATTCTGCTGATAAAGTTCCTAAGACATGTACATAAGGGAATTCTCTAAATACTTGTTTAATATGTCTTGATCTGGAGGCCACAGACACACGTTAGTGTTCATCTTTAAAGCTCTCAAGATGAAATGTTGTTGATGATATTTCCATGATATAAAGTCTTTGCTGCATAACTCTCATTGCAACGTGTAACTTCATATTACAGTTGTTTAATGCTTCCTGTAAGGGCACTGTGAGGCCCATAATAAACCTTCAGTACATGTTATGTTCCCCAGAGGATGAACCCTCATCCAAGTGTCACCGAGGGATTGGTCATGTCAACTCTCTCCCTCACAAACCCTCAAACTGCTTAATGTATGTGATTAAAATCAGTAGACTATGGTCTTTAATAAGTTCCTCTTAGTCCACCCACCTCCAGGGTGAAGGACAGCACCACGTCAGATTTGGACAGCGTGTTCTCATCCTCCTGGCCCATGTCCATGATGGAGGTGTTGTGTCCTCGTTTCAGCTTCTGCAGCTTGAACTCCCCTCCCTTGGACACGGGCATGCTCTCCAGGTTGGCCATCAGCAGGTTGACAGAGGATCGCATCTCCTCAATGAACATGGCCTCCATCTCTCTGGAGGAGAACCTGGGAAACCTTCCACCATGCTGCCAGAACAGGAAGCAGACACTAATGCATGAGCTCAGTCCACTGAAACTCCAGAACAACCAAATACAGGGCTTTAAATAACAGAATGATGTATGTTTCTGAACTCATGACTCACTTTGAAATGAGTTGAAAGTCAACTTTATTTTTTAAAAGCACTAAAAACAAAGGTAGGTGTTTTACTTGAACAATATTACTGTTGTTATAATTGTTGAAATACTCTTCACATTGCAACAGCAATCATTAAATCAGTTGCTCTAAAAAAATAGAACAAATGTATCTCTGTCTGTGAAAGGGTTCACTTATTTTAACCTGAATGAATGCAAGCCCTGCTGGTGTACCAGCATGCACTCTGCTCTCTGCCTGTTGCAAGCTGCTAGCTTGACAGCAGTGTGCTAACAATAGCCATGTCCACTGGTTACATTTACTATGATATGTTTTTGTTCATAATGAGGGGAGGGGCTTAGGAGGGACAGGCTGTCAGTGTTTCCTACTCGATTTTTTAACAAAAATGTGTGATCTTTTGGAGCCAAACTAAAAAAACTAGACAAAAAGCCATTCCGGTATCATCATTGCCACATTGTTAAAATGTATAATCTGTTCAGCTGGGAACATTTCATAGTTTACAAAAACATCTGCTTAGTTTATAAGATCACTCGTGGGTTGGCTCCTCCTCCTCTGGCTGGCTGCATCAGCCTCAAGTCCTCATCAACCAGGGCTCCTAGAGGTGCGGCTAGGGGAGACTGCACCATCCCATTTAGGGAGAGCGCATTCAGCCAGGCTGTCTTTCGTGATAAGACAATCCTCATCCTACTACACATTCAAGCAGTGTTAGAAAGTGGCTCATTGAAAACCAAGTGTCAGCACTGATGTGTGGGTGTAGGTGTTAGTATGAGTTCGTATTGTGAATGTTTTATTTATCATCATGACTTGCTCTTATTTGTATTCAGTGATGTCGTCTATTGTAAATATCTAAAAAAAGATGTTTTGGTATAACAATGTTGTGGTATTTGTATTCTTGCTTTTAGGTTGCCTATCACCATCTGGCAAAGGGACTATCGGTGAAAACTAGCCTTTTGGCTAATTCCAGTACTTTTACATGTTTTTAATATGTTGATAAATGTACACTGCACCTTGTTTTAAATAAATCAATGTAATTCCATTCAATGATGATAGTGGGAAAGAGTTGTCAACATTGGGCTGGGTTTTTCAGTTGGGTCTCTTTTTAAAAGCTTACTGTTGGTGGCTTTCATTGTTACCTAGCCGAGCTTTACTGTAAATATCTTTCCATTCAGCCTTACTCGAGCTATCTGGTCGGCCATCTGCAGGCGTCCGTCCAGCTCTCTTCTGATCTGGGCCGCCTGCTCGTCAGGGTTGTCCAGCTGGGGAACACAGACAGACACAGGAAGCTTTACATGACCAACCACAAGAATTAGAACAAGCTTCTGCCCTCAGATAGCTGTAAACAGAGTCAGCAGCGAAGGGGAAGGCCTTCTAGAAGTTACTACTAGCTGTCATGACAGACATATTTATATTCTGCCAAGCTGGCATACATACCATGACCCTTCTGAAAAAACAGCATTATCATTTTGTAAAGTTATAGTTGTTTTATGTTTCTTTTAATGCAAATTCAGAGATGGCCAAAGTACACACATCTTTCACTCAAGTAGAAATACAGATACTCGTGTTTTTAAATACTCTTGTAAAAGTACTGACTAAACTTCATCTTCATTCAAGTACAAGTAAAGAAATATGGACTTTAAAATGTCCTTAAGTACAATGTAGCCATAACTACCAACTGTTTTAAAGACTCAAGCTGGTAACTGGACCTCACTTTATATGAAAATAAGATTAAAGACATTATATTTCAAATTGTGAGACTGTCATTGTCTTATATACACTGATCATGTTTTCTCTATGATATTATGTTGAAATATGAGCTCAATGACTCTAAATAGTCATTATAATGCCACCAAATGCAGATTAAAACTAAAGTAATAAGCCTGTTTTTAAAATGTAAAAAGTGGACATTTGTGTTAAAATTATAAGGAGTGCAAGAGAAAAATGAAAATGAATGGTGGAGTAAAGTACTGATACCAGAAGAATCTACTTCAGTACTGTAACAAAGTATGTGCAGCTTTATCAGGATCCCAGAATGATCCAATCAAAAGCATCATCAAGCACCAAAGAGAAGTCAGTGTGTTAGCATACAGACCCATCGACTGCTGATTCTCAAGACTCTGGCCCTTTCTCATTTCATCAAATCCCCCTCCTCGACTCCTCGACTCCTCGGTCCTCCGGTAGTGACCCGGAAATGAATTTCAGCGCGTCATGTTGAAGGACATCTCATTTCTCTAAATGCACTTCGAGGACCGAGCATCGAGGAGGCTCTCTGGAGGAGCTCTAACCGAGGATACACTGATGGGTCCTCCACGGCTCCTTCGTGGATGCATTTCCGGCAACAGAGATGTTTCAAAGAGTCTTGACCGTCTTGACCGTCTTGACGCACGGCTGGACTTATCTCAGCCAATGACAGCTCTGCATGCATCCCCTCGATATTATTTTAGTAACTGCTCTCATTGCGACGCAATGTTTCCAGAGAGAACAGCTGTGAGGTCCGTGCAGAAAGCAGAGCAGTGTGTATAATATATTATATAATTCAGTGGCACGTTTCCACTGCAGCGGGTAGCTGGCTTTAAGCGTGCCGAGCCGTGCGGGGACCGTTTTTGGTTGTGTTTCCACTTGGCCTAGTTTTGGCCCGGGGCTACTTTTTCACCTTTTTTCTGGTCCGACTAAATCGTGGTTCTAGGGCCAGGAACAACCAGGCTGAGTCGGGCTGAGTATGCTAAACTAGAGAGAGAATCGCTGGCAAGGGGGCTACAACTACAACAAGATGAACATATTTGACCGTGATTAAATTGTAATACACGTTTCAAAATGATGCCGAAGTAACAACATACTGATACCGGTTAGTAAAAACCATGAATTAATGCTTTGACAAGTCTGCAGACAGACGGCAGGCGAAAAACCCTTTTAAAATGCGTGTTTTCTAAATGGAGCTTGGCTAAGCTAACGTTGTATATGCTCCGACCGTCCACACTCACAACAACGGCCTATACAGACATAAATAAACCAGCGACTGTATTCACCATGACACAGACAGTCTGTGGTTTGTACTTGTTTCACTTTTGTCTAGTTTCTGAACAGATATGAAGAGCTGTGAGCTCTGAGTGCTAACAGCTAACGGCTGTGTTGTTTTTCTGGGGCTCTCATTGAAGATGACGTCACAGCTCCGCCTACACTGCGTTACTATAGTAACTACCCCAGTTCCTAAACTGTAATGGAAGCACAGCATTAAAGTGAGCCGGGCCTAATAAGGCCTAACCAAATCGAGCGAGGCCTGCAGTGGAAACGCGCCATAACAGGCCTACTCTCTTTATTTGCTGTAGTTTAGTAGATATCTACAAACAAAGAGTCCATATTTTTCTAAAACCATTTAGTGCTTCACATAATAAAATATGTTAGGCTGTTAGCTGTAGGTATGTCTGTGTGTGTGTGTGTGTGTGTGTGTGTGTGTGTGTGTGTGCACATATCTAGCCTGTTATTGTCTCATTATACCGCACTGTGAATGAATCAAAGTAAATATATAAGTGGTCATGAACACATCTGTGCATCAGACAGAGGGCTGCTGTGCCTCCTGTCATCATTAATGGACGTCTCTTTAAAATGACCGCTCAGAGGAGAGGAGTTCTCATTTCTCTAACCGCCTTCTGCTTCCCCTCCTCTCTCCTCAGCTCGCATCTCCTGTGGGCAGGACTAAGTCTCGAGGAGTGGAGTCGAGGAGGGGAGTTAGAGAAATGAGAAAGGGCCTCTGTGAACTCAGGGTGATGAGTCATCGTTTAGGCAATGTTGCATAGAGGTTGGCAAGTATGCAAATCAACATACTGTTGGTCATTGATCATGATTGTTAACAGCTACTACAGCTAGACTCGTGTTGTTTTCAGCTTGTTAGTGTGTGTGTGTGTGTGTGTGTGTGTGTGTGTGTGTGTGTGTGTATATATATAGTTTGATTGAAATGTGATTTGTTAGACATCCAGGAGAGACTGCTGCTGCATTGATTATTTGCATTAAACTCATTTCAGACCTGACTCTATGGGGGCTGCTTTGAATGTTTATAGGTTACAGGAAATGCAGTGCAGTTGTCACAGAGTGAGGAGAGCAGCAGGGCAGTGTTAGATAAAACAGACAACATTTGGATATATTTGGTGATCTCTGGTCAATGGATCCGATTTATAAATGCAGGGAGCAATACAGGATAAAAAACAACTCATTTCACCTTGCCATGTTGTCGTAATATCATTTGCAATAATATGGCTGAAATAGTTGTAGATACTCCATTTGAAGAATGCGAGATCTTGTGGAAATGATGTTATTTTTTGAAAGGAATCTACATGTTCAGCTGCAGTGAAGTGACGGACAGGTGAGCAGACAAGAGAACAGTCTGTCTCTCTCGCTCTCACCCGTAGATCCTTGCATTGATTTTCTCCCACTGTCTGCCCCCCCTGCTGAACCACTGACTTGGGAGCACGTTTCATTTACTGCTGTCTAGGTATGCAGAATACACACACACACACACACTTTGATATGCACCACACATCAAGAAGTGTGTATCGTGTGCTGCTTTCTCAGCCTGTCGTGAAGCTATTTGATACAGACACTTCCTGTCTCTGTAGAGTTTTGATCCACAGGGAGCAAATCGGATTCGCATTGTAGACTCCAAACCAACAGCCGGTTATTTTTGAATTCAGAAACTATTCAAATATAAAATCACAAATGTGCCAATATACATGCAAATGAAGACACATCTTTACCAACTTGACAAAACATGCGCAGTGTTTACTTAAACCGATTCATAAAAGAAAACAAAACGCTGCAAGAAGCTCAAAACACCACGGAGACCAGGGCACACACACAGCTGGGACCGGAGCACTTGGTGACGCTCACCGTACACACGGTTCCGTTGCATGCTTCAACCATGGATGTATAAGAACAGACGCTTCCCATTCACTTTCGACGGAAGCGCCAGCCAATCAAATCATATGCCAGTACAAGCGCTAGCCAATCAAACCACGTGCATGGTTGTCCGAGGCGGGAGATGAATGTGATTGGTTGTTGGTCGCGCGCCAGACACGCCCACCGGCAAGCTTCAACGCGACGGAACCGTGTGTATGAGACATGATGAGGATTATAAAGCTGGACAATTGTCTCTGTTGCAGAGTAAGTCTGTCTCATAACGGCCCGTCCACACTACAGCTTCGACAGCTTCAAAAACGGTTTCCAATGCGTCTGCCCATTCACTTTGAATGGGGTGACGTCACTTTTCGCCGAACTGCATTGTGGGAAGCAGAGCGGAGCTTTCCTTGCGTTTCAGGCTGCAAAAGTTGAGCAATGTTCCACTTTTGAAGCTTCTGAAGCTTTCGGTGGAAGCGTCAGCCAATCAAATCATATGCCAGTACAAGCTCTAGCCAATCAAACCGCTGCTTGTGTGTCAGGGGCGGGAGATTCATGTGATTGGTTGTTGGTCGAGCTTCAGACACGCCCAGCTCCAAGCTTTTTTTGAAGCTGTAGTGTGGACGGGCCGTAAGTGTTTGTCAGTATATTTGAAAGCACTAGGTTAGCTACGTTAGCTAGCTAGCTTATCTGCCATAATATCGGAAGGAATCGTGTGATCACTTTGTCAAAATAAGATAGTGAAACTGTGGAGAATTGAAGATTTGATCACCTGATATATAAGAAGTGTTACGTTTGAATGGCAGAAAGTCTTGTTGCAATTTCCAGATATTGAGGGAGGCCCCTTGAGTTTCCCTAATTGTCAATAGTCTGTGCAAATAAGGGGAAGCCAAAGGGGGATTTCCCTCAGATGTACTGCAGTTACATTCTTGTAGTTAATGATGCATGTCCTGCAGACCCAGAAAAAGCCTTGAGAATTGAGTCACACAGTTAAGAGAGACAATAGTCCTTCTGAATTATCAATAAATGTATTCAGTCCAGTAAAGAAGACTCCGAGGTGAAGGGAAGTTCACAGAAGCCCTTAGGCTACAAGAACAATCAACTTCTGTTCATGATAAAGATGTGTGTGCGTTAGATGTTTGGGGAAGAAGTGTGTCTATTGCAGCAGCTCAATGGGAGTACTGCTCAAAACCATACCTGTACTTGTGTTTTATTCACTTCTCTGTTTGATTTGTTCATGAAGTGGGGACTAAATTGCCACAACATTGTGAAGAAGTTGGCTTAGATGTGCTTAAACGACTCTGTGGGAAATAAGGAGCAGGTTTGAAAGACAGGAGACTAGGAATGATGGGGGAGGGGAGCAGAGAGGGAAGTGGGAAGAATGTGTGTGTGTGTGTGAAAGCAACAGAATGAGACAGCGAACACCAGATGTGGTTGTTTTGCTTCAAACTAAGGGACTGTTTCCGGATCAGCTCGGCTGGCGCGCGCTGATACGCTACGAAAGCCCATCGTTTGTATATGGACCAATAGATGACCTGTATGGGAGGACCATCCACACAGCTCCTCCTGTTATTTTTACAATATCTCCTGTTGAGTCCTTGTGTTCGGCGTGTGTGGAAATCTGAAAAGAAATGTTTTATTTAAACACAACTGCAAAACTTAGAAAGTACTTAAATATAGAACATCAGGAATATATGTGTTGATGACTATGCACAGTACACATCCTCTCTATCAAATCATGTATACCCTTGTGCCTTCAGATTATACATTTAAGAGCATAAATGAAAGCTTCAATTGTTTTCTGATGGTGTCATAGAGTTGCTTATCATCAATCAACACTGCTACATTCACAGTTACAAATTAAAGTGCAACACAGTCTATCACTAAGACAAACAGGGATGCTTCATTCCCCTTGTATTAAGTCAGCCTTTGGTCCTGCTAGTTATATTCAGTCCTCAGTCTCTGCACCTGGCCTCTTCAGCCAATGAATAACTCCTCCAAGCCCCCCCCCCCCCATCCTCTCCTATTCTCAAATGCTGCCTGTCCACCTGCTACCTTCATCGCTGTTCTTTTACAATAACGCATCTCTCTGTCTGCTTGCAGTCTGAGATTCAACAGCAACATGTTTAAGTTGGAAGATGTAGCTTTGAATGATAAGATATGTACCAGGTAATGAATCTGAACCGTCACTGGCACATCCAGTCTCCTGTGTGAGCTGACACTGCAGCATGTTACTGAAAGGCTCTGACCTCTTTAGTCTGTTTATTGGAATATAAAACGTTATAAAACGTTCCTACAGCAAGATAACCATTTATGTGTGTGTTTCTCACTGACCCAGCTCAGGTCTGTGTCTGCTTCCTGCTGCCCAGTGTTCTTCATCCAAAGCTGCTGCTGCTGCTGCTGGATGTGAGTTTGATGAGTGCATGGGCAGAAACATAAAAACAAAGAGTTGAAAGATTCTAACACCCTCGAAGAGCTGAAGGGAGGGGCCATTTATTTCTCTTAATTCTCTGTGGGTTCATCGCTATGACCCTAGAACTGCAACACAAGCATGTAAACACAAACATCATTACTCCTCTGCTCCAGCTCCAGTGTTTCTTAGGTGCACAACTTCACACATATACCCATCCTAATGACAGCCTGTCACATATGATGCACTGTGACAATGTCACTGATCCACTGCTCACTGTCTGAGGAGGTGTATCACGTAAGGAGTGGTGGATGAGTTATAATGTATAGAAGGTGCAGCTTGAATATGTTACATAGATCCCACAGCAGTTGTGAGACCATTTATGATGATGTATTTGAGTGTTGCCTCTGTGTTTAGTGTCCTGTCTGTCTGTAGCTTTGTGTGGTAGTGTTACCACTGACAGGTCTCTCTTGAACATGAGACCTTGTGTCTCAATGAGATCTACACCTGTATAAATAAAGGCTACAAAATAAAACCATTTACGTATCAACACATACTGTACATTTCAAAATCTAATTCAGAGTTCCACAGTTATGGAATGCAATACATATTTATATGGCAAATATATTTACCTATTTCAAGTTTATTTTTGTTACCTTTTTTTTATTTCCTTACTGTTTATGCTCGCTTGTGTGTTTGGGGGAAGTTCTTTAATAATACCTTATGCCTATATTATTATATGTATGCCTTATTTGTCTAAACAGTGTAGAACAACCCTTAATAAACTCCTTCCTCTCTTTCACTCTAATTACTGTCTTTACTATGTATCTTCATTAATGTGCACGTATTAATAACCACTATAGTATCTCTCCACATATTTATTCAATTGTCTGATATGTGTTACGACATCAAACGTGTCTTTATCATGAATCTGTGAGCACTTTGAGAGCTTTTAGTGAAAGCTAAATCTAACACACCTAACCCCAACATTAGTGATGTAACCAAGAATACTGATGGGTCACTATAAACAACATCAATATTAGATTAATAACCTCACGACACCCCCCCCCCCTCCTAATCCTCACCTCTCTATTTAAACAAACGACATGCACTGGATGGATTAGCCCACCCTGATGGTGATTACAGGAAAAGCAATCACTCGCCCTTAACTCAGATAAGGGCACCAGAGTTGGCATGGCAAGGGAGGGGGGGAGCAGTAGCTGCTGTGTACAGTTGCCATAGCGACCAACATCCAAGAGGATAAAGGGCACTGGGGAGTGTTTGCGTATTTCTTTGTCTGTGCAAGGCTCACATGGGTAAAACATTCAAATGTTTCAGAAATGAGTTTGAAGTATATGTTATCCGTACACTATTGCTCTATCTTACACACACAGACACACACACAGACACGTAACCCTTGATATGTACTTCAGAGTGTCCGTGCTCTGTACCTGACCTGAGAGCAGCACGGTTGCAGTCAGTCCTCCATGGCTTGTGTTATCAGAGCAAACACACTCAGATTGTTCAGGGTTTCCCCAGCTGCACTGTGTGCTTATTTACTCCATCTGGTTTACCTTTCATGAACAGAGATATTTAAGTGGTAAAAACGCTATGTACAGTTCCTGATCACGGCAGGCTCACATGTTTGCGATTGCTCCTTCTGTCATTCAGAAAAAGGGGAAATGATCTCGGAAACGGTCAACAAAAGGGCCGCGTATACGGCCCGCGAGGCCATTTGATGCGGCCCTCGAGGTCATTTATAAACACACGCAAAAAATTTAAGAAATCTCGACCGCAAAATAATTAAACAAGAGAGTGCCTGTTTTTCCTGGCCGAGGTCAGGGTCCTTGAACACAACACAAGCCTCCCGTGTCATCACGTGGTGTATGTCTCGTCTGACAGAGGTGCAGTTCTGACGGAGAGCATCAGAATGCCGCTCCAGCACTTCCACAAATTGCCAGTAGGGCCTGGCTCATTTTGTGGCATCTGCAGGCAGTGGCAAGTCCTTCCGGCATATGCCACAGAGGCCGCTACTCTGTGGTAGCTGTGGCAAGTCCTTCCGGCATATGCCACAGAGGCCGCTACTCTGTGGTAGCTGTGGAAAGTCCTTCCGGCATATGCCACAGATGCCACAACTTGCCGAGGCATCTGACGCTGCTCAACGGGAGTTGCCACAAAATGCCAGAGTAAGAGAACGTTTCGGTAGCTGCCACTCGCCTTCCGTGGCAAATGCAGCTATTTAAATCCGTATTTATCGTGTAAAATGTCGCTGTTTTGGCATGACTTTATCAAACTGATCTGTACACAGAGTTGGGTTGTAACGGAATACATGTAACGGCGCTACGTAATCAGAATACAAAAACCAAAGTAGGCTAACTGTATTCAGCTCGCGTTACATTTGAAAAACAACTAATCCGAATACAGTTACTTTCCTAAACCTGAAGTGAATACATTTTGGATTACTTATTGGAATTATTGGTGGAAAAGTTTCCTCACAAAATGTATCCTAATATTCATTACCGGCAGAACTGTGTGCACAGCGCAGCAGCATGTCTGTGAGGCCCCGCCCCCGCACGCAGATGAGAGAGAGATCTCTTTTTAAATATATTGAAAGTTAGAAACGGAGATGGTTCGATAAAACGTGCACGATAACGTTTATGTAGCATTTCTTTATTGTCGAAATGATGACATTTCATAACGGGATCAAATCAAAGTGAATGGCCTGCTGCTGCTGAAGGCATGGGGCAAATATAAGTCCTTTGCCTAATTTATAAAGTAAACCTTAGCATCTCACTAGCAGTGGCAACTGCAATCAGTTACAGCTGCCCTAAGTCTGTAGCCAAGTCTAATAACACCAGTGTACACGTTGCTGTGTCAATACAGATATTTATTTGTTAATTATTTGTCTTTACTAGTCATACACCTGGTTTATCGTAGCAAGCAGTGGAAACTCCCCTTAAGAAGCGACAATTGCCAAGGGCGTTGCAACCCTCACTCGCCAATATTTCATCATAAATATAGCACGTTTGTTTATTTTAGCAAACCATGCTCCAAGTCAAATTGAATAGAAATGATAATGTATAATCTTTTTGAAAAATAGAGATCGCACATCAGTCCTGTGTACAGATCAGTTCGATAAAGTCATGCCTAAACAGCGACATTTTACACGATAAATACGGGTTTAAATAGCAGCATTGCCACGGAAGGCGAGTGGCAGCTACCGTAAGCCTTCTCTTACTCTGGCATCTTGTGGCAACTCCCGTTGAGCAGCGGCAGATGCCTCGGCAAGTTGTGGCATCGGTGGCATATGCCAAAAGTACTTGCCACAGCTACCACAGAGTAGCGGCCTCTGTGGCATATGCCTGCAGGACTTGCCACTGCCTACAGATGCCACGAAATGCGCTTGCTGTCTCTCCAAATTGCAGTAGCCTACCCATAAGGAGCCGTACACATGCCGCAGTTTTTTCGTGGCTGTGCCTTTAGTTGAAAGCCCAGTGGTCTGTTCATCTGTCATACTGATCATACAGTCAATAACTTGACTGTTATTAGCATCTGGTTAGCTAGCTATGCTAACGAACATAAGAAGCTTTTTCTACAACCAGTGAGGTAAAGTGATTTGTAAAATATCCATAAAGAAAAATAAAATCTGCTTACAGTTCGGTGTGTTCTAATGTTACTCTCACACCAGATTGATGCTTTTAACTTCAACATTTAAAAATATATATTCCCGGGGAGCATGCCCCGTAGAGGAGGTTAGGTCCCCCCCCTCCCACTTAAATCATGTTCACATGGATAGGAAACTAAATACATTTGCAGTTTTGCACACATCTTGTGTGTCTATCCTTCTGGTTTGGTGGCCATGCCACAACCGTGCACGTGGTTTATGTTTATTAAGGATCCCCAGTAGCTTTTTCTCTTGACAAAAGCTACTCTTCCTGGGGTCCGACACTTAAAACAATACAACAATAATACAACAACATTCAAGACATAATTCCTGACATCATTAACAACATCACCAACATCATCAACAAGTTCCAACATCATCAACAATCTCATCCACTTTCAACATCAATCTCAGTCTCAGCCAAGGATGCTCCATGGCACGAGTCATGGTGAGATATCTGGACTAAGAGGTTGCTTTTTCTTTGCACAGCACGAAAGAGAGGCCAAATGAATGGGCTGTGATTTCAGTATTTTTAAGCAGAGGTCAATAATTTGTACGGCCCTCGGAGGATGTTGAAAAATGGAAATGGCCCTTGAGAGGAAAAAGGTTCCCCCCCCCTGCGGTAAAGGCATAAGAAGAGCTTCACACAGTCAGAGGTGCAGCACAGTGCTGCTGTTCGACAAATGATCCTCTCATTTGTCTTCGGAGGAAGGCGAGTTAATCCATTTATTTCATATTTTTAAATAGAACTAAATGATTTGCCGTCATATGGAAGTGCTTCCGTTGGGCTGACAAATGTAGGAAAGATACATTACTAATCAAATGAAACAGAAAGGGCGATGATCACTTTTAAGAAGCTGGAACCAGAGGATTTGGGCATTTGTGTTACAAAATGACATCAAAGATTAATTCACAATAAAAGTGGAAAACTATTTTCTTTTAAGTCTTTAAATGAGATTCAGATGTCACAGATCCCAATGTGGACTTTGATGACAGAAAGCAGGGGTTGATACACAATTTGTTTCCTGAATGATAAATCCACCTAATTTATTTGAGTGATATTCCAGCACTTTCAAACCATGTCGACATAAAAGCCAAGGTGTTGTTTGTCTGGGCTTTAAAAGCAAGAGATCAATCGCCTGATGGTTTGCACAATTCATCCTGAGGACAAATTGATTGTTTCTATGACAATCTATCCAACATGTGTACAAGACATTGCATTTAAAAAACACACAAAACGACTTATTGGTGGTGCCAGATCAGATGATGCAATGATGCATAATACCAGGACAAAAGCCATTATTGAAACAAGTAAACAATTTGTTGTGCTAATGGCAGATTTTAGTGAATATGTTTTTATACCAGCAGAAAACCATACATCATACGATATTTTTTGTACGCCTTATGGGTACACGGAGAAGGTATATTTATTTAATGCAACGTTATGGGTTTTACATGTCCTGTTCAGAATAGGGTAATCATTGCAATATGAATTGAGCATGTTATGCTCAAAGGAGGGAGTGTCATGATTATACAGACATGTTGATTTCAGTGACGTTGTAGTTAATGAATAATAACATGAAGTTAATAATAGGTCTCATAACGACAAAATGTATGCCGAAGCTTGGGCCTCCTCCAAGGAGGGAGTGGTCCAGTTTTAGATGTTAGACGAATAGAAGTAATGAATATGTCAGAACTCTGAGTAATATTATCCAAGTTTTGTCTACACAGAATAGGAAAGCTACAGAGATACCAGACGAGACACCAGAAGAGACTCCTGTTCGGCCAGGTGAATGGGTGAGGGTGAAAGTTCACAAAAGACAGTGGGCTGATCCCGGTGGACGGAACAGTGAGAAGTTGTAATGAACTTCACACGCGCTCCGGTTTAAAGACATTGTCACCCTTCACTGGCAACCTCCAGAACATTATTGGGAGTTAGGACTGATTTGGCAGAGCTGGAACAAAACAATAAATAGAAATAAGATAAAGATAGAAACAGCTCAAAAGACGAATTGTCTATAGATTTTTATAGAGTGTACACTAAAGTGAAAACCTATTTTTGCTTTACATCTGAAAAAGAGTCCAACTTTTGTATACGTTATTATAGTACTCATTATTTAAATTCTGTAACTGACACAACCATGGAGAAAATAGAGATGATGTCAAGAACAAAGCCAAAGCAATTGTGGGGTCCCCTAGGGATAAGAGTCAGAATAGCATTGTTGATTGTGCTCATTACACTTGGCACCTTTCTGGTTGGATGGGGAGTACAATATCAAGTAAGACATGGATCCATTAGTCCACTCATAGAGAATGCCCACATCACTAACAAAACTCCAGCTGTGTTTCAGAGACTTTCACTTATCCCCAGAGCCAGAAGATCAGCTGAGCAACAAGAGGAGGAGTTAGAAATACTCGTTCCCAAAGGTGAGGCGGTTATAATCAAGATGATTCTCCCCCTATATGCAGTTCTTGTATCAAATGATGAGATGAGTTTAAAAGGGACCTATCATGCAAAATGCACCTTTGTACGTCTTTTATACATGAATATGTGTCCCCGGTGTTCCAGGGAACTCACCAAGTGTCAGAAAACACAACCCTCTCTATTTTCCTCCTTAGCCAAATCTCCAAAAAAGGGGCTGCAACGGATCTTGTGCTGTTGTTGGCTGCAAGACTCGGAACAGGGGACTGCATGCAATGCCATCAGTGGAAAAAGAAAATAATCTGTGGCTAGACTTCATTTTCAAGGGACATGTGCCAGAAGACCCCGGCAGATTTCTGTTTGTGTGTTCCAAACATTTTACCACGGACATGTGTTTATGAACTTGTCTCAAGTCCAACACGGATATGCCTCCAAACTAATGCTAAACCCGGGATCAATACCAACCATCCGGGACCAGGCCAGTGAGGACACATCCAATTTTGAAGCTGTAAGTTTTTATTTAGCGGTGTTTTTCCTGATAAAGCTATCTCTAGCTTGTATATGTAGCATGTAGCTTCGCCGTATCATTGTCACCTCAAACCCAAATAGTAATCGGTTAGGTGTTTATATGTTTTTGTAACATTTTATTTTGTACGCTCCGCAGTCTTTGCTTTGTCTTTTATTTTAATTATCAGGCATTTGCGAACATGTTCAGACTGCCGTAATGGCGATCTGTGTGAAGGCTGTAAAGCCACGCCCTAGCCGATAACACAAGTATTTATTCTCCTATGTATTAGTATTTTGTATCCTCTAAAATCATATTGAGTAAGTTATAATAACAAACGTAATCTTCTGTAGGTAAGTGCCGTTTTTTCCAGCATTATGTAAAAGCTTTTGTGATTGTAGTCTGTAAGAACGATCAGATATCATCGATCTGTAAGCTAAGCTACGCTAAACTACGCTAAGCTACGCTACGCTAATGAAACATGCCGTTTTTTGCAGCATTATATGTAAAAGATTTTGTGTGTTTACTTGTTTGCGCACATGAATATAAATGGGGGTGTGTTAGGATACAACACTGTGTGTATGTATGCGAGGGGACACACACCACGAGGAACACGGAGCTAAAGCCCTGGTCTGTTGTTGTTGACGAGGCCTTACCTCTAGCAACAGGCTAATTAGTGGCTAGCACTCATTACAGTCAGTCTACTGAGCTCAACCCCTCTCCAACACATCATCTGTATTGAGTCAGAAACACAGCATGCACGTTACGGTTCAAAACTAACTCAGATTGGAAAAGGCTAAGCAAAGAGCTTTGCTAAATAGAGAGTTTTAAGCCCCATCTTTTGGGATTTCAGACTATATTTATCCAAATTGTATTTTCTCATCCTGAATACTAAATTGAGATGATTTTGTTCTAACTATGTTTTCTTCTTTACAGGCCAGCACCTCACATACTTACTAATTAGTGACAATTTGTACATCCTTTGCTATTATTTACATTTTTTTTTCTCATGGCGGAAATGAAAGACTTTACCTGGCAGCCCTGCACTACAATGAAAACGCTGAGCGTGCACAAGCCACTACATCCACTGGAAACCCTCTGTATATAAACTGCAGTTCCCAAAGGCCAGGAAGGGAGAATGCAGAGCAAAACCAGTAAAGACTGACCCCACATTCCGTAAGTGTTTAAAATATTTATTATACAACTATTTACAAATATAAAATAAAAAAATTAGAAAGAACTTTCAGTTTTTTACATGCATATACTAATCTAAACCACATTTTTTGTTGTGCTTTTTTTAACATTGCACAGGCTACGTGGCTAACTTGATGGACCTCATCTTCGACCAAGTCTTTGTGGACCCTGCACCATTATGAGCGACCTGACAGGGAGGAGGTCATCGCCGGGTATGCTACACGGTTCAATTTGGCTGCTGTCTGAACCCAACATAGACATTTCACGGATCAAGAAACTCCTTGCGAATCCTGAGGACAACGCAGGCCGAAATCACCACTCTGATCCTGCGTCCAAGGAAGCCCCAGCACCAGCTCACAAAGCTTCTGTAGGCTAGATACCTGTGACGCCTGAAATCATAAAAAAAATATTTAGTTGATATCAAATGTGTCGTGATTATTCATGTTTGGATGGGTAAAGAATATTCTGATTTCAAAAGCATAAGGTTGTGTGTGGACTTGTTTTGTTGTACACATGGGTGTGTTATGCCATTGCTGTGTAGTATATAATAGTACATGTACAATGACATAATGAAAGATTGCATAAAGCCATATACACCAGTATTTATTTCCATGAATAATATTAGCATTCGTTTTACAATTTCAGTCAAAACAAACAAACCACTCACTGCTCTATTTGCCTCAACTGTAGTCCACCATGTTCAGCTCTGTAAATATTCAATGCATTCTGCAGGGAGAACACATGCAGGCACACAGGCTCCAATCCAGGATGGTCCACCATACAGGTTACAGAGTCCTCATGTTCCTGCATCCGTCTTGACACCTAGTGAGATAAACATATATTAAATGACATGTGAAAAATGTATTCTCTAAACAGACAACTTAGTGAAGCTATCAAAAATGTTACCTGTGGTATCTCCATGCAGCACATGCTCCGGTTCAGAAGGCATCGTGGCACAATTTGCACATGTACCCCTTTAGAAAGAAGTCAATAACTGAGCTTTTAAAAACACATGAAACTACACACATTGCTGACAACTGAGGTGTTGGAGTTATACTTCTTATCACCCTAAGTTATTGAACTTTCCAACGGTTGTTGCACGATGTTGGAAGAAAAGGACTGTAAACTATTAAACGCAATGAGTCCATTGTATATATGCTGAAAATATGAATGTCTCCCTTTATAAATATATATATGTATCGCTGTTTTTGCGTTACAAACTCTAAGTTACAAACTGTACACATTGCATTCTTGCTAATTAGCCAAAATATGAATGGAATAAGTAGCAAGCATCGTAACAAACAGCGTAAAAATAAATAGGGACAACAGCTTGTCAACTAACCATTCAGAAACGTCCTGCTGCAACCGAGATGTTTGCACCTCCACCAAAACCTCCGCTGCTTCAGGGTCAGTTTCTGGATCAAATTGATAATATGCTTGAACACATGCATTGCTCTGAGATGACATGTTTATTCCACACTCGTAATCACAGCAAGCATGGTAACGTGACTCTCGCCGGCTCATGCCCCCTTCTTCTGCAGGGGGGCGTGGTCAGCTGCTGCTCAGAATTTTCATAGACAGGTTTGGAATAGAGCGAAAAAGAGCGAAACGAGGCATGGCTAAAAAATGATCTGTTTGGTATTTTGAAAAATAAAATGTATAAATATACCTTATATAGGTATGGTCATACACTATATCATTTAAATATAGCATGATAGGTCTCCTTTAAGTGATCGGGATAATCAGTGATGGGGATTTACAGATTAGGGGAATCTCCAAATACACTGGATCCATGTTTTAGTCTGTACCAGAAACACCCCCTGTTAAGTTTATGGACAACCGACCGGTGACCTGAGCAAGATTATTGAAAATGATTACAGTAGAAACAGGCTACTAACCCACAAGTACAGCTTTGTACGTATAAACTCTATGAGCAAAATTCCCCAGCAGATTGTGGCGACATTGCAGATATGTCCTGTCACAAAAGTTAGTTACTTATGTTCTAAATAACAATGAGATTTAAAAGATGGAGAAAATATGGGGACGTTCTTGTATAGTGTGTGAAATATGTGGTGCTTGAAACATGTAGGTATTTCACCAATGGAAGAAAATGGTTTCCTGAAAGAGTTATTTGGAGTAGCCATGTTACAGTGGGTGAAAGCAATGTTTAGGGATATGGCACAACTATTAGTAGACATTAATTACATTTAACATCTAAGACAGATAGTAAGATTAGGAAAACAGAGTGGAAAGGATTGGATTTATTTTACCTCAGTGTGTTAGAATTAACTATAGGTAATGCGTCCCGAGATCTCTCTCTCTCTCTGCCTGTCAGAACGCTACGACCCCATCTTCAGACAAATGACCTCACCACAGGAGACTCCTCCTCCTCCATCGAAAAGACAGAGAACTCGAGCTGAACCAACAACGACCTGAGGCATCCAGAACCATCTCCACCTGAGGCATCCAGAACCAAACCAGCATGCTGACAAAGAGGCAAACTCTCATCGGTCCCTCAGACAGGACATGAAGTTCCAGCCTGAGCCACGAGATTTGGCACAAGAGCAGAGTGTGGGACATGAGAGCGGAATACGCCCTCCATGCAACAGCGTAGAGACTGAAAAGGAGGAGATGAAATGCAAAGCAGTTGGGCCACTGAAAAGAGTTACAGCGGGAGGATCCAAGAGCGGATGGACTGAGGAGAAGGCAGGACAGAGGAGAGGACAGAACCAGAGGAGTTGGCATGGGCCAGCAGAACGTGAGGGGGTCGTGGCTTGACAACCAGAGGGGGAGAGAAGGAACACGGGAGTGAGTGAGTTTACACATAAACACACTTATTAGAAAATAATCCTAAAAACACACTGAGGGTAGAACATATTATTCAATCTTTTCATTATATAACAAATTATTCTTTTAGAGATTCTTATTAATTTGAGAATTTGGGGAAGATTTAATTTGTTACAATATAGATAGCAGGCAAATCTTTATTTGAATGGAAAATGTTAAAGGTAGAGCTAGAACCAAGCCAAAGAAAGTATTCCAATCTAGAGTATTGGTTTCTCCATTGTAGCATGGTTATTACCATAGGAGAACTGTTAAGGTGGAAACAACATTTGTTTGTTGTCCAAGATGTAGAGTTTTAAAAAAAGACACTGGGCAAAGAGCGATTGAAAATTTAAATTTTGAAAAACTAGTATAATTGGGAGTAATACATGCGGGGCCTTGGATCACTCATTTTAATGGTGCATATTTTTGACAACAAATATCTTTCAGGGATAAGGGGTCGCTCAACCCACCCTGCAGATGTTTTAAATCTTACTTGCAGCTTCAGAGGGAGCGCACAGAACCAGAGTATGAGTTTTTAAAGACAAGTGCCACCACCTCCTAATGCTCATCCATTTAATCAGTGATGACCTGACATTTAGAGATGTTATTTAAAGGAGAAACATATCTGCCATAAGTAAACATTCCTGAATTGAACTACAAACCATTGATGAAATGACTTCTGTTTTTAAAGTCCTTGTTAAAGGAGGGAGTAATTATCACATGCTCGGCCACCCAAGGTTCCACACACTGTAAAAGGAGTTAGCATAGTTCTTCAAGGAGGCCAGAATTGAAGATAAATTAGTGTAATGCGTTAGTGATATTCCACCGGTTTTCACACCATTTCAGGGACTTTATCACTGCATTAAAGCAGACCACCCAAAGCCACCAAGTAGGAACTTTTAAGTGATGAAATTCTACAACTGTTGTAACTGACCACAATCTTCTCCCAGAAATGACAGTCTAGAATGCCGTACCCCAGAGTAGATGTTTGGTGGTATCGTGGAACTAAAACCTTGTACTCAGTCTTGCCACAGGATTGGGCTGGGACCTGTGCACTAGCACAGCCAGTGATGTTTTAAATCAACATGGCGAAACACCCCAAAGCCAGTAGGGCTAAGAGACCAGTCCCAGGGGGAGTTTAGGCTCCAGGGTACAAGGATAACATAGAGCCCAGGGGAGTCCTAGATGTTGCATTAATTCCATGTCCTAAAATACCGATTGATCACGACGGCCTCTTCTAGAGAACATATTGTTTTCATACCTTAAATAGTATGAAAGGAGGGAGGGTAAATTTCTCATGAGGGGACAGTTTCCAATGCTAGTAGAACAGGACGATCCACCCCCATATACAGATGTTGATAAAAATGACGAGTTAGTTTGAATGAGTTTAAATGATATGGATGTTCAGAGATGAGATTGTTCAATGAATGTCCAGCCGATGTGATTATTTAAATGATGAAATCATGTGAAGAAGTGAGCAAACTAAAATGCTAAAATGGAGTGAATCCATTTCAATTTACTTATACTATTCCAAGATAGTGTATTTTTATTTTTTATTATTACATTACACTGGTCCAAGATAGTTTATTTCATTTTTATTATTTTTCACGTTTCTATATGATAGATTTCATGCATTTTAGAATCATTACTATTTTAAAATGGGTCGTTTCTTTTCACTTTGTAAAAACAAGTGCCTTAACACTGAGCGTGGTATGAGAACGGTTTCTGTGAAAGGAGGGAGGAAGAAATGTACTAATACCAAGCCATTGCTGCTATTTTGAAGAATGATATTGAATGTTAACACTAGAAGTTATGCACAAGGGAAAACTTTTATGTTTGAACAGTCAAAGTATTTTTTGTACTTTTGTAAAGTTGAGGCTATTCGAACCATTCCATTTGATTGTATGTTTTTGATATGAGTTATGTACTATGCAGAGTTCAGTTGAAGAACTCATTGATTTCAGTATTATACACACCTTTTGAGGTGTGTAAGGAGGGACTGTTAGAAATTAAAATCAATGTTTTGATAGCATAATGTACCTTAAACATACCGTCAGTTTAAATGCTGTTTTATACTGAAAAACCAGAAGTTCCCGTGCACAACCAGTTGTTATGCTTTTATTCTGAAAATCCTTCATCTCCGGTTAGCATTTAGCATGAGGCTAATATACCATTTACTATATAGGTGAATTTAGCAGCGATATGATGTTGCTCACCGAAACCTACTGATTTCGACACTACAACTACAGACGTCGAGATATTATTATTGTTGAATATTAAATGAAGGTACAGTTTATTTGAGTACGTTATTGTTTACAGATGTGGGTAGCATGTGACAACATCAGGAACGACCGGAAACCAAACTGCCGTGAAGTATTTCCTGTATTTTTTGGAGTATTGATTACAGCGTTTAGAATGTGTTAAATGAAAAGTCATGAAAGAGTTAAGGAAGAGAAAAGGCGTGTTTAGATATATTGAATGTACAATGTCTGTATCCTCTGATATGCGTAACAACGGACATTAAAACGTTGGAGAGCCGGCTCACAGGGAGGAGCCAGCTGAGGATATATAAACAGCGGGACCTGAGGGGTTCGGCCTCTTTCTTCACCTGCCAGAGCCAGAGACACAGCTGCTTTTCTGTCGAACAATATTCTGTTTGTAACATAACCGCGCCTTTATTTTTAATTAAAGTACCAATTTGAAACAATGTCAGAGACTCCATTTAGTCTCCTTTTAAGCTTCTCTCCTGGACGCGAGAATAACCAACACAGATAACACAATCCATCCCATAGATGTTAAGGTCTTCCACAAATCAAGTGAAGACTTGTTAGTGGTGCAAGAAAGAAAGCCAGAGGATATCAAAGTTCACCAAGTGGATATAAAATATTGTGGCAATCCATGAAATAGTTATTGAGCTATATCAGTTTTGGCCAAAGTGGTGGACTGACCCCTGAGCCGAACTGCCAGCATCACTCTGGAGTTTGAACTCTTGAGGGAGCTGCAAATGGCATACTTTTACTTTTTTAGAAATGGTACACGAGGAAAGTGGACATTTTCCCAAATGTGCCACCAGATTGTCCCTCTTCTGCTGATACAGGTTTTTATCTGACAATGGAGATGGAGATGCACTTTGTGACAAATCACAGTCATAAAACCCAACAGCAATGTGTGCTCTATATTCCAGCTTCTCGCAGAGGGGATGTTGCTGCTGAAGGGATTTGAGTAAACAGACTCTTGAATTGACTATTGATTATTTCCTATGGATCCATGGCTGTTTCAGCCCTCACCATGCTTCAGTGTGTCTCCGGTCTGTTAGAGGCTTTCAGTGGCTTCTGACTCCACCACAGCCCTAATGGCTGCAGCCCATCTGATCAAAGGAGAGGACACCCACTCTATTCTTCCCTCACGACATATCCGCTCCGGCGGCCTGAAATTCAATTGGTCTTTCAGCTCCAGCCATCATTACTGCTGAGGCACATTCATCAAAAGAGATGTGGCCCGCTCCGGACCCGCTGCTCTTTATATGATGTGTGCAGTTTGTTAGAGAACCATCATCTCATCTGTTGCTCAGAACGTGCACTGTTCTGTTTGAACGACTGACACAACAACACATCTATTTATGGTTTAACAACTTGACCTTTTCATCTCTTATTGTTACTATCAATCTGTTTCCTACGCTGAATTAATCAAATGTATTTACATGAAGTCCAGTAGTGTAAAGTAACTAAGTAGATGTACTCAAGTACTGTACTTCAGTACCATTTTGAGATTGTACTTTAGTATTTCATTGTTTTGCTACTGCGTACTTCTACCCCACTACAGATCTGATGTACATTGTGTACTTTGACTCCACTACATGTATTTAATACCTTTAGTTACTTCACAGATGTGGATGAATGATGTGAAATCTAATCAAGTGTTGAATCAGACTTTAGTTCCACCTGGAGTAAATCCACCAGCTACCCTGCAGTCTACAAAGCCATTCAAACTAGCTGCACCTTCATCAGCTTTGAGAACACTTTCATGATCAATCATTATAAAACATATCAGATATATTATTCTGAAATGGACCAATCTGCACAAGGACTACTTTTACTGTCTTTCACTATATTTTGATGAGAATACTTTTCTACTTTCACCTGAGGAACATTTTGAATGCAGGACTTTTACTGTAACAGAGTATTCCTACACTCTGGTACTTCTCCACCTCTGCATGGCCCATAATAATTGGTCAATTCTTCTGCTTTGAGTTCTTTGCAGGTTCTTCTCACCAATATCACTGCTTGGTAGATTGGTAGGTTGTAATACCTGGCTGCGGACCCTCCACTGAGCGTGTCAGTCTGTTACCTCCAGTCAGGATGCTCTCTGTCACTCCTTTCTGAAACAACTTGGGACACACTTTTCAAAAGTGTAAATAGCTGATATATATAGCCGTTACAAAATGTTTCCAAGCAGGGTGGAGATATGTGACGATCATCAGGTTGTTAGTGATATTTATTTTCAGGAAAGGAAAACTGTTCACTTCCTCCACCTCAGATACATTGAGTATACTTGGACGTGTGTGGCCTCGCCTCAGTTCTGCTGGTATTGGGAGGCATGTGGTGAAGTGGGTTGTGCGTTGGTGTTGGGATCAGGGGAGCACAGGTTCAAACCCCACTGCAGTCAGCATGTCGTTGTGTCCCTGAGTCTCTTCAATGCGTTTTAACTTGCAAAAATGTCAGAGATTTGCTAGAAAGTTGTACACATTTAAAGTTTTGGTGTGAACAAACTAAAAGAATGAATAAATCCTTTTCTCCTTTGGTTTGAACTTGAGAGATGCAGAACGGAATAAATGCGCTCGATACAGACAAACTAAAGATTCTGCCTGTAGGAAACTAAATGTTTCACAACACAAGTAATGTCTGCACTGTATAGAGATGTTCAGCATCTGGCTCATTGTGCAGAGCTCAGACAGCTCCACTAATGAGTGCAGGGTCTGGCTCTCCTTCAAAAGCATGCGAGGGTCCGGAGCCACAGGTGTCAGAGAGGACAGCAGGGGGCAGATCCCCTCCAGCTGCAGGACCCTCATCTGTGCTGAGCTGCTTCCAGCTGGGCAGCTGCAGTTACATGCAGATAGGACATAAGCTAGTGGGGCACACAACGCCTCATTAGGGGGGGGGGGATTTCCAAACTCACAGCGTGGATTACAGGATTACTGTACATGCTGTGGGTTTGGTATCTGAGCCTGTTCAAATGATGTGCATGTGTTGGTTAAAAAAATGCACTTAGTGTCATATCATCTTTTAATTCAGCAAGCCATCTGTGGGTGCTTTGAGAAGGCGAACATACTGTGTGAGGATTTCCTTTTAGCAGCTCCCCTTCCAATGAGGGCTGCGTTACAGTAATCATGTGTCTCGTGTGGGATTAGATATTTACATGTGGCCTGGTGCTGTGTGATTTTAATAAGCAGTTATTAAGCACAGAGTGCAGCTCCCTCACAGAGAAGCCAGTATTTACCCTGAGCACTGATAAGAGGAGAGCGCTCATCTGGTGGAAATGTGTTTGTCAGTCCTAATGTCCGGGCCTCCCTTCCTGTCTGCCTCCTCCTAATCACTACCTCTGATTCACTCTGCTCTCTTTCCATTTCACACTCCCTTCCACCCATATCCTCTTTTCTATCATCTACTCCTCCCTCATTCTTCTTTTCTATAAGGTGACCACCCTTTATTCCTCATCCATAACAACTTTATGCATGAATACTGGAGGTTAAGACGTTGTAGGTTAAATAGATGATGTTTACAAACCAGTTGTTATTATAGTGAAAGAAATATTTGTATCTTAGAAAATAACGAATATCTTCTTTTGTGTTTGATTTGACTTGTGTAATCATATGGTCAAAACTAATTATAATATCTAAAAAAAAGATTGGGTGTTACTTTAAAACATTTAATTTGACTTTTTTCATATTTGCAATATCTGAAGAAATGTTGTTTTGTTGGGGCAGGGGGGGGGGGGGTGCTGATGTTGTTACTGCTACTTAGAAGGCGCTTAACAAGCTGCTTCAAGTTTTCATTCTGATGATTCACCAGTCTAACATCCACCCCCCTGAATGTGACGGCTAATGGAGACCCTCTGCAGGGTCTCACACTGCTGGAAAGGGTCCTGGAAGCTTCCCTCTGAAAGCCTCTGTGTGCTCTCTGTCTGAGGAAAGGAAGGAACCCCCCCCCCCCACCTCAACTGTTGCTATAGACGCAGCTCCGTTTGCAGATATTCACACATTTTCTGAGCAGAAACAGGAAACTACATTATGATACAATAAGATTTTATTTCAGGATTTGATCCTCCTGAGTAACATAACTAAATATGCACAATAGATAGTAGTATCATCTTAGATTATAGTTTCTTTCACAGTTTGGAAATGTTTAGTGGCAGTTCAACCATAAAACACTGTTAAAGCAACTACAGTCCTAACTTTTATAGACTTGTTTTTCAAGTCAGCTCATTTTCAGATTAGATCAGAATTTGAATGTAATGGTAGATTGTCTTATCAAAAAAAAAGTGTTTAAAACATGTAATAATAATATATTTATTTTGTAAACGCTTTTACAGCTGCTCAAAGTCGCTTTACAGAGATAGTGAAAAGAAAAGAACAATAAATAAATATAGTAATATAATATATGTAAACAATACAATGCACGTAAATCCATTCTTCAGCCAAACCTACTGGGTTTAATTAGGATTTTGGATAATTAGGTTATATTTTAAGGCTTTGGTTCAAATGGCTCATTCTTGGATTCTTAAATAAAAGCTTTTGGAATAGTGGGAATACATTCCATGGTACATGGTCACATGGTTAACTCCATCAATACAATTTAGAGCACTCATCTCATTAGTTCAACAATAAGACATGTGCTGAGTCATGACTGATCTCTTTAACACAGCTACTGTTTCATCAAACATCACACTTCCAGCAGAAGTTTCAAAACAAAAGCCTTAAGGGCCATCTCCCTCTCCAGACTTCATCATCGTAAGGAGGTCTTTAGTATGTATTGTGACACCATTGGAAAAGTGACGACTATAAGCATACAGAGGACATCTGCTTGATTATTTGCACTTTGGATATAACATATACACTGTGTTTATAGCAAAGAGCAGCACCAGCAATGGAAAATAAATATCTTACTAAACAAAAAACACCTTAATAATAAAATATTCAAATAAAAGCCTTTTCTCTAATCATAGCCTGCCTCCTCCATCCTGAAATCAGGTTCATATGTCCAATAAAAGCAACCCACAGCTGTGGGATGGGCCGAGAGAGAAAACCTCTCACACAGCCATATGTAT
Organism: Harpagifer antarcticus; assembly: GCA_902827135.1. NCBI lineage: Eukaryota > Metazoa > Chordata > Actinopteri > Perciformes > Harpagiferidae > Harpagifer > Harpagifer antarcticus. The sequence goes on from CADEHL010000698.1 coordinate 1,947,825, forward strand.
TAGGACGTGCAAATGATAATAGCATTCATTTAAATGATAACTCATTCAGAAATGCAAAGCAACATCACACATGCAGACAGAATTACAGCCTTGCCATCGCCAACAAGACTTCCTATTATCCCTCCCCATGTCTCCATGCAGAGCTGTATTACCAAAGACAGCAACAGATTTTTCAGTTTACAGCTCATTAATTCAGAGTGGTCACTCCAGAAAATGGCAATTATCTATGACAAGAGGAGTAGAGAAGAAACACTGGATGAGCTTTTCGAAGATATTTAGGACACAGACTGAGAAATCAGAAAATATCCCTGTTGGATGTTCTACAGGATTCCAGAAAAAACACGACTGTACCTACATAGAAATGCTTATAGTCATGATCATTTAACATGCAGTTTATATGTGACGGATCTCCATCTGTTATGAGCCTGTGTTGTCTTGGTATTAACATTGCTGGCTAATATTTGGTCCACTTCATACATTGGGAGCAACAACATCTGTACAATCCATTACTACGGTGGCCCTGAAGTGCAAGTCACTACAGCATTTCACAAAACACTACAGTATTTCATAAAACACAATGACATTTCATAAAACAATTCAACATTTCAGAAAACACTACAGCATTTCAGAACACACTACAGCATTTCAGAAAACACTACAGCATTCCAGAACACACTACAGCATTTCAGAAAACACTACAGCATTTCAGAAAACACTACATCATTTCAGAAAACACCACAGCATTCCAGAAAACACCACAGCATTTCAGAAAACACTTCAACATTTCAACTTACGGAAAGGGTATTCCTTAAAGGCCCTGTCACACTGTCCCGAAATTGACACCAGATGGACACACGATAAAGGAAATGTTCAAAATCGGCTCTGATCGTAAAAACATCGGGCCATTCGTGAGGGCATCTTAAGCCATCATATGACCGCCGGTGGAGTTTCTCAGGCTCCGGCAGCAACTTTGTGAGCGATGGCACAATCTTTGGCATGCCAAAAAGTTGCCGAAGGACCTTGTGAAGGTTCATTTTCGTGTTGAATTCGTGTGTCCATTTTGCCCTTCGTAAGGCACTCGTGAGGGCATCTTGTTATCACCGATGATAACACGAAGATGACACGATTTGACAAGATGCCCTCACGAGTGCCTTACGAAGTTGCCGCTCACGAAGTTGCTGCCGGAGCCTGAGAAACTCCACCGGTGGTCATACGATGGCTTAACAGACACGCATACCAGACGAGCAGGGCAGCGGTGTGAAGGGGGGGTCTTTTTAAAATCGCTTCCTGGATGGCCACAGCTCCCCAAAGGCCGGAATTGGCTCCATTCGGTCGCAATCAACCTCCCTGTGCTTCCCGTGGCAGATGTGCGCATTTTCGTGCACGCGCTACCGTCGCAGGGCCAGCAGATGCCGACACATCCCCACCTTGTGCAAAGCGAAACGTCCTACCCTCCCGTTGACCCTCGGCTCTGAGCGACCCCCCTTCATCCTCCGCCACCCCGTCCCGTCTAGCGTAGCTCTCCACATCGTCCCTCGGGTCCGAGCGACCCTCCTCCCTCCTTTACCACACCGTCCCGTCTAGCCCACTCACTGCCCCTCGGGTCCGAGCGACCCTCCTTTATCCTTCCCCCCTATCCCTTCTAGCCTAGTGTTAGAATTATTCTGGAAAAAACCGGAAGTTCTCAATACCAAGCTTTTATTCTGAAAATCCTTCATGACGACATCCGGGACAACCGTCCATTAGTATCATTAAAGTGGCTATTGACGCCGTTAACATGTATTACATATAAAGTTATGAAAGAGATAAGGAGGAGAAAAGGCATGTGGAAGTAAGCAATGAATGTAAAATGTCGAAATCCTCTGTTTAACGCGATATCGGACACAGGAGAACGAGGGGGGAAGTCCCCTACGTCACTACAGCTCACAGAGAGGAAGAGCGAACAGCCAGCAATCGGGAAAGACGAAGGCTTGTGGGGTCTCTTCTGCACGGCCGGCACCTGGGAGAGGAAGCTGCAGCCTTTCTCTCCTGACTGAACAATATCCTGTTTGTAACATTACCGTGCTTTTATTAATTAAAGTACCAATTTTGAACCTTCTCAGAGACTCCATTTAGTCTCCTTTTTAAGCTTCTCTCCTGGACGCGAGAAAATGTATCACGGTTTACAATCTGGTGACCCCCGACGTGATCTTCGTTGAACCGGGAGCGACTACAACCAGCTGTTTTCCGGAGACGCGGCAACCGTTCAGACACACAATGAGCTCGTATCAACTCGGTAAGGAGAAGCCTGTTATATCGAATTCTTCAATAGTTTATGCAGGACAACGTTAGGTCTGTGTGTCTGACGGCGCCAGCGGACCCTGAAAATAGCTGTGCATTTAATGTTAAAACAACCAAATTTATAACAATAAGAATGATATACCTTGGGGCGTTGCTTTGTCACAAGCAGGGTGAGTTCAAATGTCTTCTTTTTCTTACATTTAACCCTGCATGCTATTAATTTGTGTGTTTTTATATTATTGTGTGTGTACTCAGTTTAAGGCTGATCATACTTCTCATACTTCAAGGAGGTGTCTCTTCTTACGTTTTTAGGTTTAAGGCCTATAACGTAAATGATTTAAGTTCATTAAACAGTTTAAGGCTGTTAGAATAAAGGAGACATCGCGAGTCAGTTTAAGGCTGAGGAAATTGAAGTGAGTGTTTGTCTAGCAGCAGTTTAAGGCTGTTCTAAAAAAGTCCTTGTAATAGGCCTGTGTAAAGTTTAAGGCTTTATCAGTGTTTATTCTGTTCTATTTATAACCAGACATTGCGAGTGTATTACGACGAGAAATGTGACATTCGTGCGTTAGATAGATGATATTCTCCTGATTGTGTTTGATTAGCGTCTTACTTTGTCCCATTTATAGCGTGTCTTAATAGAAACGGATAAAACATAGTGACTCTAAGTCAAATATTACGTAATTTGGTTTAAGGCCTATAATGTAAAGGGTTTAAGGCTCATTTTTAATTGTAAAATACATAGAAGTGTTATAATTTTAAACTAACAGTGTTGGGCTGTGTTGTACGCTCTAGATTACAACATATCTCACCAGTGACTCCTTATGCTACAGTAAAGATCAACCAGCCATCAAAACTCCCCTGTGAAAGCCAAGTGGTGTATTTTCAAATCCCTTTGTTCTTCAGGTTGGAGTTTTGGAAAATCAGTTGCCATCTTGTTTTCACCACATATTGACAAATGCAAATTCAAAGCACTCCTTTGTTTGTTCTTATGCAGCTGGTTTTACTCCAATGAGGCATTTTCCTGACCTCCATCTTGTGAAGAACAAATCATACTTCTTGTCACAGTTGGAACTAGAAGGCTAAATCAGGTTTTGGATATTGAAGGGAAGGATTGTTGTATTTTCTAAAACTCCAAACTGAGTTTTGAAGTATTTAACCAGGCAACAGTGTATAGGCTGATTTTTTAAGTATTCTTGTTGGCAACAGTGTATAGGCTGATTTTTGAAGTATTCCTGTTTGCAAATGTGTTTTGGCGGTTTTGTGCTGTATTGTTTAACCATATTGTAATTTTCTTCCCATTTTAAAGATATTTTTAAGGAAAATAAGCTACTTCTTGTCAAATAGAGGTTCGTTTTCCATGATGACAACGGAGGCAGGGGGCAGGGGGTCCCAGAGATGTCAAAGACGAACAGGGGTGCCAAACATGACCCAAATGCCACTGACACCCTGGTATCAACCACAACAATGGAAGCTCAGAAGGCCAAAACCCCAGCTAGTGAGGTCAAGACGACGGGTTTCCACCCAAACATATGAAGACGGAAACCTGGTACTCAAGACGGAGGATCCTTACCAAGTCCTCCTACACCGACTGCAGTTCAAGGGGCGGCGATACACCTGACGTGGAGCTGTTGAGACCTAAAAACAGAAACTCGATTCTGCTGTGGTGAAGTCTGGCTACAAAGGGAGGTGTCCGATGAAGAAGTCAACAAGAACCCAGCAGAACTAGAGAGTGACTGTTAGCGGGAGAACAGTGACGGAGCGACAGAGACTGGCCCAACATTTTCCAGCCAGTACATAGATAGACCCCGTCAAAGATCGGGGCTGTCTTTAAAAGGGAACTTCATTTATTGTTAGTGGAAATGTAGTTTTTTAGTCAAACAATTATGTGATTTATGGAGTCAGATTACATTTTTTTAACAACATTTTAGAATCGGTCTGAAGTATCTGTTTTAAGGCATGAGCTGCATATTAATAACATAACACTGATTGAGAGCTTGGATGAAGAAGTTGTAGGGTTTTTACAACAGTTTCAAGAATCAGTTTTTATTTATTTATTCTTGAGTGGCTTTACTGATTTATAATGTAGTGCGTATGGCAATATCTCATTTTGAGTGAGGGGCACCAGCCCTTCATCCATGTCACCCTCTGAGAATAGTTCGTATTTTCCCTCTAGTTTAGAGAAATATTATTTTATCATATCTTTGTTCAGCAGTAACAACCAATCCTCTAATCACCAGGGGTATTGTTTTTCCCAGCAACAATGATGCATAATACCATGACAAAAGCCATTATTGAAACAAGTAAACAATTTGTTGTGCTAATGGCATATTTTAGTGAATATGTTTTTATACCAGCAGAAAACCATACATCATACGATATTTTTTGTACGCCTTATGGGTACCCGGATTTATTTGATGCAACGTTATGGGTTTTACATGTCCTGTTCAGAATAGGGTAATCATTGCAATATTAATTGAGCATGTTATGCTCAAAGGAGGGAGTGTCATGATTATACAGATATGTTGATTTCAGTGACGTTGTAGTTAATAAATAATAACATGGAGTTAATAATAGATCTCATAACGACAAAAGGTATGCTGAAGCTTGGGCCTTCTCCAAGGAGGGAGTGGTCCAATTTTAGATATTAGACGAATAGAAGTAATGAATATGTCAGAACTCTGAGTAATATTATCCAAGTTTTGTCTACACAGGCTAGGAAAGCTACAGAGATACCAGACAAGACACCAGAAGAGACGAATTGTCTATAGATTTGTATAGATTGTACACTAAAATGTCTTTACATCTGAAAAAGAGTCCAATTTTTGTATACGTTATTATAGTACTCATTATTTAAATTCTGTAACTGACACAACCATGGAGAAAATAGAGATGATGTCAAGAACAAAGCCAAACCAATTGTGGGGTCCCCTAGGGATAAGAGTCAGAATAGCATTGTTGATAGTGCTCATTACACTTGGCACCTTTCTGGTTGGATGGGGAGTACAATATCAAGTAAGACATGGATCCATTAGTCCACTCATAGATAATGCCCACATCACTAACACAACTCCAGCTGTGTTTCAGAGACTTTCACTTATCCCCAGAGCCAGAAGATCAGCTGAGCAACAAGAGGAGGATTTAGAAATACTCGTTCCCAAAGGTGAGGCGGTTATAATCAAGATGATTCACCCCCATATATGCAGTTCTTGTATCAAATGATGAGATGGGTTTAAGTGATCGGGATAATCAGTGATGGGGATTTACAGATTAGGGGAATCTCCAAATACACTGGATCCATGTTTTAGTCTGTACCAGAAACACCCCCTGTTAAGTTTATGGACAACCGACGGCGACCTGAGCAAAATTATTGAAAATGATTACAGTAGAAACAGGCTACTAACCCACAAGTACAGCTTTGTATGTACAAACTCTATTAACAAAATTCCTCAGCAGATTGTGGCGACATTGCAGATATGTCCTGTCACAAAAGTTAGTTACTTATGTTCTAAATAACAGTGAAATTTAAAAGATGGAGAAAATATGGGGACGTTCTTGTATAGTGTGTGAAATATGTGGTGCTTGAAACATGTAGGTATTTCACCAATGGAAGAAAGCAATGTTTAGGGATATGGCACAACCATTAGTAGACATTAATTACATTTAACATCTAAGACAGATAGTAAGATTAGGAAAATAGAGTGGAAAGGATTGTATATATTTTACCTCAGTGTGTTAGAATTAACTATAGGTAATGCGTCCCGAGATCTCTCTCTCTCCGCCTGTCAGAACGCTACGACCCCATCTTCAGACAAATTACCTCACCACAGGAGACTCCTCCTCCATCGAAAAGACAGAGAACCCGAGCTGAACCAACAACGACCTGAGGCATCCAGAACCATCTCCACCTGAGGCATCCAGAACCAAACCAGCATGCTGACAAAGAGGCAAACTCTCATCGGTCCCTCAGACAGGACATGAAGTTCCAAGCTGAGCCACGAGATTTGGCACAAGAGCAGAGTGTGGGACATGAGAGCGGAATACGCCCTCCATGCAACAGCGTAGAGACTGAAAAGGAGGAGATTAAATGCAAAGCAGTTGGGCCACTGAAAAGAGTTACAGCGGGAGGATCCAAGAGCGGATGGACTGAGGAGAAGGCAGGACAGAGGAGAGGACAGAACCAGAGGAGTTGGCATGGGCCAGCAGAACGTGAGGGGGTCGTGGCTTGACAACCAGAGGGGGAGAGGAGGAACACGGGAGTGAGTGAGTTTACACATAAACACACTTATTAATAATCCTAAAAACACACTGAGGGTAGAACATATTATTCAATCTTTTCATCATCCAAACAAATTATTCTTTTAGAGATTCTTATTCATATGAGAATTTGGGGCAGATTTAATTTGTTACAATATAGAAAGCAGACAAATCTTTATTTGAATGGAAAATGTTAAAGGTAGAGCTAGAACCAAGCCAAAGAAAGTATTCCAATCTAGAGTATTGGTTTCACCATTGTAGCATGGTTATTACCATAGGAGAACTGTTAAGGTGGAAACAACATTTGTTTGTCGTCCAAGATGTAGAATTTTAAAAAAAAGACACTGGGCAAAGAGCGATTGAAAATTTAAATTTTAAAAACTAGTATAATTGGGAGTAATACATGCGGGGCCTTGGATCACTCATTTTAATGGTGCATATTTTTGACACAAATATCTTTCAGGGAGAAGGGGTCGCTCAACCCACCCTGCAGATGTTTTAAATCTTACTTGCAGCTTCAGAGGGAGCGCACGGCACCAGAGTATGAGTTTTTAATGACAAGTGCCACCACCTCCTAATGCTCATCCATTTAATCAGTGATGACCTGACATTTAGAGATGTTATTTAAAGGAGATGTTATTTAAAGGAGAAACATATCTAAACGATCACGGTTTACACTAGCGCACTGCAGCGTCCCTCTGCCGCCCTTAGGGTCCGAGCGACCCACCCCCTTCATTAAAAAGGATATACATGCGGTACTAACAACGCGTTGTACGCAGACGCATCGCCTAAGCCTCAGGAAGCAATGGCCGCGCGTTTCCTCACCGCTCGAGAGGTCCTAGGAAAGCTTTACGCGAACGTGCCGCAGGACTCTGCAGATTCTTCCGAGGACGAGGAGGAAGAAGAAAAAGAAGAAGATGGACAAGAAGAAGAAGAAGAAGAAGAAGAAGAAGAAGAAGAAGAAGAAGAAGAAGAAGAAGAAGTAGAAAAGAAGAAGATGAAGACGACCCCCGCAGTCAGGGGGTTCGGGGAGAGGAGGACGCACTCGAGTACGGGGACGAGGTCCGGGGTGTACGAGGACAAAGATCACGAGGAGGAGGACGACGATGAGCAACTGGTTCCGTCCCTCCGTACATCTATGTATCTATCTATCCGTCCGTCTATCTATCTATCCGTCTACATCTACGTGTACATTTACATTCTCCTCATCCCCACTTCCCACACGGGGCCCCCGGAGATCAGCGAGCGCGCAGATGAGAAGCCGCGCGTGATCCTCGACTACAACCGCAACAAAGGAGGCGTGGACAACCTGGACAAGGTGATCAGCGCCTACAGCTGCAGGAGGATGACCGCGCGCTGGCCCCTGGTGGTCTTCCACAACATCCTGGACGTGTCCTGCTACAACACCTTTGTCGTGTGGCGAGAGCTCAACCCCGGGTGGATGCCCGGCAAGCGCAACAAGAGGAGGGTGTTCCTGGAGCGGCTGGGGAAAGCGCTGGTGGCTCCATTCATCGAGAGAAGGAAGCACCTCGGCCGCGGTCGTGAAAGCTGTCCGTGCGGAAGGTGCGCGCAACCGGGCCCGCGGTGGCGATGGTAACGATGGTAACGATGACGCGGACCGCAATGCCGCTGCTGTCTCTGCGCGCCCGGACTCCCCATCCTCCTCCGCCTCCCGGCCCCGTGCCGAGGCGAGCAAGAGGAAGAGGTGTCGGATCTGCCCGCCGAAAAAGAACCGTAAAACACACGCGGTGTGCTGCGGCTGCGGCAGATACGTCTGCAAAGGCTGCGCGCCCTACTGCCCCACGTCCTCTGGGGTCAATTTGACCCCAGTAGTTTAAAACTCAAGACAATGATCATATTCCACATTTTAACCAAAATGTATGTCTCTGGTGCTTTAGGTATCTTAGTTGACTACCTAAATAACCATTTAAATATAAACATTACCCCAACCTTCCCCCCCACAGACCCCTTTATACATCCAGAATTTCTATTATGTGACGATTGAAAAAAATATAAATCATCATAAAATCTCACTGATTGAAATAAAATGTAAGATCTTTTTGATGTTGTTAAAGGACCAATAACTAAAACAGAGGGTCGTTTTTTTTTTACAATGATACATTTGATTGTAATAGTCACCTCAATATCATCCTACACAATCAAGACAAATATGTGTAAAATATTGAAATTTGTATATGTTTTATACTACTAAAACAGCCAGGGGTCAAATTGACCCCAAGGAACACTGATGCGTACAAAGTGCGTACAGGACATTTAAAAAAGATCTTCATGTTCATTTTATGTTTACCCATTATTCCGCACTAAATTAGGAAAAGTCATGAAATACTAAGCAAAAAAATAATGTGAACCATTTTTTTAGATACGATAAACATTTAACCTGTTAAGACTACAAGCTCACTTGGGGTTGAGGCTTTTTGACACGTTGCTTGACTGCCTGCCCACATATCTGATCTAAACATAGTAACGTGTATTGGGGAAAATTATTATTTAAAGTTATTTAATAATTGTGACATTTATTGTACTTTTTGATGGATGAATGATGCTCAAAGTGAGGGGACAAATAATACAACTGAGGGGGGCAATGCCCCCTTTGCCCCCTCGTGGCGCCGGGCCCGCTTGACGCACACACATGAATGGCGTAATTTCCACCTGGGACAGGGGGGACATGTACCCCCGCACTTTTCAAAATCCCGTTTGTGTCCCCCCACTTTACAAATATGTTTATTATTTTTTTATAAGGAGCACACAGCCTCTGTGAGAGAGAGCAACACAGTCCCACTCCCTGGTAGTCCAATAGCGACGCTTGGTCACAGTGGCGTTTTCTCCTGGAGGCCAAGGGAAGCCAGGCTTCCCCTGTTTTTTTCGGATTGTAGTTATAATTTTAATAAATAAATAAAAACACTTCGTTTAGTTTCGGAAATTCATTGTTGTGTGTTGCTGCCGGCCCGTCTCTCCCCCATTCTCATTGAGTATTTTACAAAGAGTGAAACAGCGCCCCTCTAGATGTTATGGTGAAACAGTAGATTGCGCTCTCTGTTGCGAGAGGAGGCCAGCCGAAATTGGCTTCCCTTGGTGAAAAAAAATGGAGGGATTGACCAATCAGATGAGGCTCACGTCATGCCCCTGCCAACCTGTGATTGGTCAGGGCCATGCCAAGGGAAGCCAGAGGCAGCTGGCTTCCCTTGCCTCACAATCCAATCAAATCGCATCAACTTTAAGTGGTGCAGTGACGCGTCCTAAAACCCGGAAGTAAGCTGCGCTCGGTTTCCCTCGACAAAAAGGCAATGGGATTTCTCCATAGGATTTTGGAAAATAGCTCGAAATAAGGTCAGTGGAAAACGAACCTGTTAAATGTTATAAATGCACGTTGTGTTCAGTCGGATAATATCCACATGTCTACCCTAATTTTATAATTTTCGAATCATAAATCTAATCGATAAGATAGATAGTGTCACTGCACCACTCTCACCGCCGTTAGAAAGTAGCAAGCAACAGAAGCAAGTGCAATTATGGAGGGTGGAGATTTGGAGTATTTAATCAAAAATAATTTGTACTAAACTTCCGCTACAGCAGCAACAACAAATACAATCTGATGACAGGCCAATGCCCAAACTGGAGCTGTGTACAGCGAGGAAAAAAGGAGCGAATCGAATGTAAAACGTTAAAGGTCTCCTGATTTAGTTTGTGAATGAATGCTTATTAGAGTTTCGGCTGGAGAGTTAGCGCGGACCTGTCGGTTAGATAACAGTGTGTAAGTCCTGCATCTGTATGATACAAATGTGTGTAAAATGATACCGGGTGCTGTAATCACTCATCTGGTTACGTTATTACATTGACCACCAGACCCCCGACACAAAAGAAAGGACGTATTATTGGCTTCCCCTAATTTTTTCCCCACGCCACGCTACTGCTTGGTCAGGGTCCTTTGGCGTGCAGATGTGACGCACCGAGTCTCCTTCAGCATCATAAACGGACGCGAAGAGCTTTCAAGTGATATCACTGTAAAATCAATCGACAGTAAGGAGAATACTTACTTCCGGGTGTAAAATCCTCCGTTATCCAATGGGAATGGACGCTCCTCACATTGCCTTTAACTGCCGCCGACATGGACCGATGCGGTGGCTTCCCATGAGCGTCAAATACCGCCGCCCATGGGAATACATTGCAATCAGTTGAAAGCTCTTTGCGTCCGTTTATGAAGCTGAAGGAGATTCGGTGAGAGAGACAGAGAGAGAGAGAGCTAGGGAGAGCACACCTTTATCTATTTAATATAGATAAAGTAAGAAATCATTCCAATGTGTACTGTAGGACAGTACAAAGTTTAAAAGGGTAGTGATCAGTAAAATATGCATAAATAAAAAGAAAGAATGCTAACTAGGTAACACAAGATAAGAATAACAAGTTTAAAATGATTTGTTATTGGTTGTGATCATATTCTAAAGATTGTTTGGATTATTGAAAAGTATACAGCTCCCTTTCATCTGAGTTGTTGAGAGCTGTATCCATAAATTCCATTTTGTGCTCAAAGTGCACCAGATTAACTTCAACATTTCTTCAACCCCTGGGAAGAAAATCTTCCCAGGGGTGCATGCCCCCATGCACTGATTCGCTCGCTGAACAGCCAATCAGAGTGATGTATTTTGCCGACTGCCCAAGTCGGCCGAAAAGGCGTTGGCACGGCTTTAAAAGACGGCAACGGTGCGGGACACACCAATCTGAGTAGGCCGTGTCGACGCTCATCGTTGGCCTGACGCCCACCGACGCCGATAATCGGCCCTGGTGTGTAAAGAGGAGTAAAAGTAGCCCCCGACTTGTATTATTTTTTTTGAAAGTAGCTCTCATCCTAAAAAAGGTTGGTGACCCCTGTCATACAGCTATTTGTTTACGTGTTTAAAAAAGCACCAGAAGCTTATACACATCTAAGTTGTTCGTGCCCCACCACTTTTGTACATATAAAAACGCCACTGAATACAGCATATATCGAGCACATACATTCGTATGCATTTATGTGAAGTACTCAGGCTACGCCACTTTCCGGTCCCGGGGGAAGCAGCTGGCAGCGAAGCAGCCCAAGAGGAACTCTTTCTTCATTGTTTTTGTTCAGGTCAAGCGGGTCAAAGTTCACAGTAAGGCTACATTAAATGTTGTAATTGAACAAATAAACTAACACAACTAACTGTTTCACTATAACATGATGGTGATAAAGAATGCACCTAACTGCTGTTCATTATAGTAATACAAAAACGGCACATTAACCCTCTTGAGTCTTTTTTAGATGTCTCCTTAAATCACCTTTTAAATGTACTTGTTATACATGGCACCCGGTGTGTTACAATTAGTTCTAAAGCTGAACATTTTGACATCCGATTTCTTTTAAATCTTCAAAACTCTTGTGAAAACACAGACTTACTCATGTCATCCATTGTTCTGGTGTTTTAGATTTGGTTTATCAAAGTCTTAGGTTCACAAAAGTAGTGTAATATATGACTAACACTGTATATACATTTATCATTCATGTCTAACATGAACATGTGTAAATTCGAATTTGAGTAAAATAGTTGTTTATCAATCTTCTTTCCCACAGCAGGGACTGAGATACATCAGGACTGAATGACTTCATATTACATACCAAGGTTGTGTGATGTGTACAAATACAAATGCAGCATTATAACTCTTTTTCAACCAACTATTTATAAAAATACAATAAACTGGAAATTCTTACTATTAACAATATCAGAACTTTTTCAACCAACTAAAACATATAAAGACAGGGGGAGCAGTGTCAGGGTCTTTGTCCGTCTTCCAAGACAGTGCGGCTAGCTGCTGTGCAGGTGGGGGTGATGGTGCAGAGCTGCTGGTGGCTGTGTTGGAGGGAGGAATGTTTGATTGTCCCGGTTGAGGCTGGTGGCTGTGTGGGAGGTACGTGTGCTCTACGAGACCTCCTTGCTGGCTGGGTTGATAGATAGAATAGAATTGGAGGGATGAAACCCTCTTTAATGGTCACACATGCAGAGCACACAGCACACCACAGTGACATTTGGCCTCTGCATTTAACCCATCCTAGTACTAGGAGTAGTGGTGGCTGTGTACTTGTGTTCAAAGAGACCTCCTTGCTGGCTGAGTTGATGCTGGTGGCTGTGGCAGAGTTTCCGTTAGCCGGTAATTACCGGACTTTGACCGGTTAAAAATATGCTGAATTCAAATCATAAATCTCTCCGGTCAAAATGTCTGGTCAAAATAATTTCCCCTTAGCACAATACCGCATCAGTTGCGCCCAGGGCCTGTTTTTTGGCATAGGAGCCAGATCTGGGGGGCGCTGCGCTGGTAGCTCTGGGAGGGAAAAAAAACATTTTTGGCCGTTGGTGCTCATCCTAATTTCCGGCCTTGATGTAACAACATTCACAACTAGAGAATGCAATTCCTGAAGAAATTGCTAGTGGGAATGCTTTATGCTGAAAGTCTGACGCTAAACTGCTACAGTGGGGCAAACAAGTATTTACCAATTGTGCAAGTTTTCCCACTTAAAAAGATGAGAGAGGCCTATAATTTTTCATCCTAGGTATACCTAACTATGAGAGACAAAATGAGAAGAAAAAAAATCCCGAAAATCACATTGTCTGATTTTTAAAGAATTTATTTGCAAATGATGGTGGAAATAAGTTTAGTTTAGTTTATTTATTTATAGTGTCGTGGACAGTCCCCATCGATGAACTGTCACAAAACAGTAAATGGTGCAGCTTTAGCCGACATGGCAAATTTCCAGCTGTTGTCCCCGGCCAGATGGTAATAGACACCCTTAAAATTACAATATATAAACAGCATTAGTTATACAAAAAATATAAAATAAATAAAAAGGAGGAAAGACAAGTAGATACCGGTGTGAGGATAAAAGACAACAATAAACAACACACGGTACTATATACAGTACATGTCACATAGAGCACATCACAATCACATAACAGAAACGAGGGGGCAACATCCATGATCACAACATGTAACACAACATGTAACACTCACGCCATACTCAACACAGACTAGTGTGTGCAGGTGTAGTTCTCAGTGAACCATGTTTTTAAGTGAGCTGTGAAGGTGGGAAGTGTATGTCTTTGATTTGAGTGGGTAGAGAGTTCCAGTTTTTGAATTGCTGTGACCGAGAATGATGACTGACCAAAAGTACTCTTCCTGAATGGGACTGATAGGTCGCCACGTGTGGAGCTTCTAGTGGTCAGTCTGGTGTTGTTACGTGAGTAACCAATGAGCTAAGAGGTGGGGGGGCTGTATTGTGCAGGATTTTGTAACCAGAACGATGTTCCTATACTTTATTAAATCTTCCCAACTCAGGATGTTATGCTTGTTGAGGATGGTACAGTGATGGGAGCGGTTAGGTTTCTGGTCCAGTACTTTGAGGGTTTGTTTGTACAGGGTTGCTAGTGGCTTCAGTGTGGAGCTGTTAGTTTTGACCCCAGCTTGTGAGACAGTATGTAAGATGTGCCATGATCATGGCATTCATGTATAATTTGGCAGAATTCAATGTCACTGTGTTTCTTATGTATTTAAAATTTGCTAGGCTAAACTTGACTCTTTGGGTCACTTTTTTCACTTGTGTTTTGAATGTCAAATTAGAGTCAATAATGATTCCAAGGTACTTCACCTGAGGCACAATGTTAATATTTTCACCTGAGATGCTTATATTTGACCACAATGTTGCATTCTCTTTTTGTGAAAAACATTCCAACTGTTTTGTTGACATGAAGCTGAAGACAGGAGCGGTGTAGCCAGCTAGTGATCAGCACTAAAGCTGAGGTCAGTTTATCAGCAGCCTTTTGCTTGTGTTGGCATGTACATATATCACAGTGTCATCGGCATATAGCTGTGTTTCCACATCAGGACAGACAGATGGCAGGTCATTAATATATAGGGAAAAAAGAAGTGGACCAAGTATTGAACCTTGTGGTACTCCGGTGCTTAAGTCTAGAGCTGGAGAGAGTCGATTATTGACGATAACATTGCTGACGCCTACCAGTAAGGTATGATCAATCCAACTGAGTGTTAATGGAGAGCAGTTAAAAGCCGACAGTTTGGACAGAAGGACCTTATGGTTGACTGTATCAAAGGCTTTGCGTAAATCCAGAAATACTGCACCAACAACACCTCCTTGTCAACCATTGCTTTGACCTTTTCTATAAAAAAGCAGTTGGCTGTTTCGGTTGAATAATTTGCCCTGAAGCCAAACTGCATGGGATGAAGTTGAAATGGACCTGTTGTTTAAGAAGGAGACAGCTGTTCTGACACCCACTTCCCAGCCACCGTTGGATACTACAGGTAAGATGCTAATTGGGCGGTAGTTGTTGATGTTCAGAGGGTCACCTGACTTGAAAATGGGGGTTACAATTGCAGTCTTCCATGCACTTGGGAAATCCCATGTAATACAGATGAATTGATGATTTGGGTAAGAGGGCAGACTAAGTAATCTTGCAGTGATTTAAGCATTGTAGAATCCATAGCGTATGTGTTTCCTTAGCTGTCGAAGTTTTAAGATAATTAATAATTGCTTTGGTTTTTAATTCCGATATGGGTTTGAATGCAAAAGGGACATCTTACTTTCGTCGACTTTGATAATATGTTCTGCTCTCAAGGGGAAGTTCTGTGCAATCTCATCTACAGAGTTGATAAAATATGTATTAAAAGATATGGAAAGTTGTTCTGGGTCTTGCACTAGGTTACCATTCTCTTTTAGTTCTAGCTGCCTTTTTGGCCTGTGCTTGATTCCCAGTAAGTTTTTAATCTGTTCCCAAATTATTTTAGTGTTACCTTTTGCCTCATTAATGATTGTTATGAAGAAGTTGGCTTTTGCCTTTCTGATCGTTTGAGTTAACATTGTTACGTAATGAAGTAAACCTATGCCTGTCAGTAGTTAATTTAGTTTTCAGTGCTCTTTTCAGTGCAAAGTCTCTTCCTTCATCAAGTTCAATACGTCCGTATTGAACCAAGGAAGTGCATTGTTTTTGTTTTTTCCACTTTTCATTTTTCTGGAGAACATCTGCACTAAATCATGTAGCTTGGTCGCATTATTTTTAATCCAAGACATTCCAAGTCATGGTTAAAAGGCCAGCATATTTGATGACAGTTGAGATGGTCTTTGACATAAATCATGACCCCACCCCTCTTCCGTAAGATCGATCTTGTCTAAAGCTTTGATAGCCTGGCACATGCAATGCAGCGGATGGAGAGTTGGTATGAAGCCATGTTTCTGATAGGCAGAGAAAATCTAAATTGGAATCATGAAGAAGATGATAGACTTGATCAGCTTAGGTGTGAGGCTACGGATGACCAGTATTTGGTCAATAACAAAAGTTCATCTCAACCCTTTGTTGGCAATGACAGAGGTCAAAGGTTTTCTATAAGTCTTCACAAGATTTTCACACACTTTTGCTGGTATTTTGGGCCATTCCTCCATGCAGATCTCTCTAGAGCAGTGATGTTTTGGGGCTGTCGCTGGGCAACACAGACTTTTCAACTCCCTCCAAAGATGTTCTATGGGGTTGAGATCTGGAGACTGGCTAGGCCACTCCAGGACCTTGAAATGCTTCTTACGAAGCCACTCCTTCGTTGCCCGGCGGTGTGTTTGGGATCATTGTCATGCTGAAAGACCCAGCCACGTTTCATCTTCAATGCCCTTGCTGATGGAAGGAGGTTGTCACTCAAAATCTCATGATACATGGCCCCATTCATTCTTTCTTTACACAGATCGTCCTGGTCCCTTTGCAGAGAAACAGCCCCCAAAGCATGATGTTTTCCACCCCCATGTTTCACAGTAGGTATGGTGTTCTTTGGATGCAACTCAGCATTCTTTCTCCTCCAAACCCGTCTAGTTGAGTTTTTTACAAAAAAGTTCTATTTTGGTTTCATCTGACCATATGACATTCTCCCAATCCTCTTCTGGATCATCTAAATGCTCTCTAGCAAACTTCAGACGGGCCTGGACATGGCTTAAGCAGGGGGACACGAGGGCACTGCAGGATTTGAGTCCCTGGCGGCGTAGTGTGTTACTGATGGTAGCCTTTGTTACTATGGTTCCAGCTCTCATTGACTAGGTCCCCCCGTGTGGTTCTGGGATTTTGGCTCACCGTTCTTGTGATCATTTTGACCCCACGGGGTGAGATCTTGCGTGGAGCCCCCGATCGAGGGAGATTATCAGTGGTTCTTGTCTGTCTTCCATTTTCTAATAATTGCTCCCACAGTTGATTTCTTCACACCAAGCTGCTTACCTATTGCAGATTCAGTCTTCCCAGCCTGGTGCAGGTCTACAATTTTGTTTCTGGTGTCCTTTGACAGCTCTTTGGTCTTGCCATAGTGGAGTTTGGAGTGTGACTGTTTGAGGTTGTGGACAGGTGTCTTTTATACTGATAACGAGTTCAAAAGGTGCCATTAATACAGTTAACAAGTGGAGGACAGAGGAGGCTCTTAAAGAAGAAGTTGCCGGTCTGTGAGAGCCAGAAATCGTGTTTGTTTGTAGGTGACCAATACTTATTTTACCGAAGAATTTACCAATTAATTCATTAAAATCCTACAATGTGATTTCCTGGATTCTTTCCCCCCATTCTGTCCCTCATAGTTGAAGTGTACCTCGGATGAAATTACAGGCCACTCTCATCTTTTTAAGTGGGAGAACTTGCACAATTGGTGGCTGACCAATACTTTTTTGCCCCACTGTATGCTGAAATGTACTGAAGAAAGTGGAAGAATTTAGATTGAAATGATACATGAACACTGGGGGCTTGAATGTGTGATGACGAGAGAAGAAAAAACAGTAAAAAGGCTTAGAAAAAGCAGCAGAATATTTGAACTGCAAACTTCTGAACTAACTTGATGGCGAGTGAAAAAATTGCACAGGATCATTTCTAAGAAGAGAGAGAGGGCTAATGAGCCAGCACCATACCTCCTCTATGCATTTTCTTGACCTGTATCTGATCTTGAAAAACTCTGGTAAGTACTTTTTATTTTTATTTATAATATCATGTAATTATTAAATGTTTATAGTATGTGGATGTTTATATTATTAGATACTTTTTTTTCTGTTTACAGTAGAGACCCCTGTGTGCTGAAATCTACTCAAACATAGCACTTCATGGTAGTGGTCAGCTTTTATACACAAAAAGTGTATCTTTCAGTAACTTTCTCAGAGAATTTAAGCATAAATCTGTCAATGTTCAAAACAGCCTTGTTTCACTGAAATAGCCTCAAAATCACAAACTGCCATTAAGAGTCAGAATCTTAACAAAATCTACTCAAACAGAGTACTTCATGGTAGTGGTCAGCTTTTATACACAAAAGGGTATCTTTCAGTAAGTTTCTCAGAGATTTTAAGCATAAATCTGTCAAATGTTCAAAACAGCCTTGTTTCACTGAAATAGCCTCAAAATCACAAACTGCCATTAAGAGTCAGATTCTTAACGAAATCTACTGACACAAAGTACTTCATTATCTACTTTTTTTCAGCTTTAAATACAAAAGTGTATCTTTCGGTAACTTTCTGAGAGAATTAAGCATAAATCAGTCAAATGTTCAAAACAGCCTTGTTTCACTGAAATAGCCTCAAAATCAAACTGCCATAAAGAGTCAGAATCCTAATGAAATCTACTCAAACAGAGTACTTCATGGTAGTGGTCAGCTTTTAAACACAAAAGTGTATCTTTCCGTAACTTTCTGAGAGATTTTAAGCATACATCTGTCAAATGTTCAAACAGCCTTGGTTTCACCGAAATAGCCTCAAAATCACAAACTGGCTGAAACTGTACAGTGAATTGGGAAATTACAGCACAGAGTTTTCTACTACAACACAGATAGTATAATCTATGTGACAAGACAGGGGCAGTCTCCAGTACTTTCATGGTAGTGGTCAGCTTTTAAAAAGAAAGGTGTATCTTTCGGTAACCTTTTTGAGAGAATTAAGCATAAATCTGTCAAATGTTCAAAACAGCCTTGTTTTCACTGAAATAGCCTCAAAATGACAAACTGTCATTAAGAGTCAGATGCTGACGAAATCTAATAAAACAGAGTGCGTTCATGGTAGTGGTCAGCTTTTATACACAAAAGTGTATCTTCCAGTATCTTTTTGAGAGAATTAAGCATAAATCTGTCAAATGTTCAAAACAGCCATGTTTCACTGAAATAGCCTCAAAATCACAAACTGCCATTAAGAGTCAGAATCTTAACGAAATCTACTCAAACAGAGTACTTTCTACAGATGACTCCTCCCACTCAACGCAATAAGTCCCACCCCACTCAGCAAAATCATATAAAACTAAGGACCCCACTAAGACGACCGTTGAAAACTAGCCATGTATCTGAGAAAAACCAAGTCTGATGTAGCCTCCCCTTATTATCACCAGGATAACGGATATGGGCTTAATGACTGGATGTTACAAAGTTGTCACAGTTCTGTCTAAGTTTGGGTGTTTTCACTATTCTCCGTCATGTTTTCCTCCTGTCGTTAGTGTCCCTGTGTGTTCTCCTCCCTCCTCACCTGTGTCTCGTTTACCGATTGTGTTCACCTGTGTCTGGTAATTAGCCCTCCCTGTATTTAGTCTTGTCTCGTGCTGTGTTCAGTGTCGGTGCTTCTTTTGTTGGTGACGGACTTCACCGGTGAGTGTTCTGTGTTTGGCTGTATTCGTTCCATTTTAGCCTTGAAATAAAGGTTTACCAAAGTTATCTGCGCTTGGGTCCAGCTTCCTTCACTCAACCGTGACAGAAAGCACCGACCAAGATGGACCCAGCAGATGACCCATTTGAGGAGGAATTACAGCATTTTTCATTTGCTTTGGCTTGCTGCTATGATTGGTGGAGGGGAGCGTCCAGTGTTCGGCAGAAGGAGGCCGCTCTGGTAGGGCGCACCGGTTGGCTATGGAGAAACCGGACTTGGTGAAGTTCTTACCTGACTGGATGTTGAACTTCATCTGGGCGTGTGATTTCCAGCCTGCGGACTATAAACGTCTCGGCGTGTTCCGTCTGGAGTCAACCAGTGCTTCCGCCCCAGTTCCTGCTCCTGTCCAAGAGGCGTTTTCTGGAACTCGGCTGGCTTTTGGAGGTCCACGGAGCCTTCAGGCGGCTTCTAAGAGAAGGGTCGCAAGTCCAGGCTAGCAATCCGAGCCCCAAGAGCCATGGTTCCGGCTACAGAACCGGCCCACACAGCCATGGTTCCGGCCCCAGTACAGGCCCCAGCAGCCATCATTCCGGCCCCAGTTCTGGCCCCAGCAGCCATGGTTCCAGACCTAGTTCTGGCCCCAGCTGCCATAGTCCCCTCCCTGGTCCCTTCTCTAGTCTCTCCTCTTGTCCCTTCCCTAGTCCCTCCTCAGGTCACTTTCCTAGTCCCTTCTCCAGTCCCACCTCTAGTCACTTCTCAAGTCCCTCCTCGAGTCACTTCTCTAGTCCCTTCCCTCATCCCATCTCGAGTCCCCTCTCAAGTCAACTCCCCAGTGTCCTCTCGAGTCACCTCCCAAGTCAACTCTCCAGTGTCCTCTCGAGTCTCCTCTCAAGTTTCCCCTCAGGTCTCCTCTCGAGTTCCCTCTCAAGTCCCCTCTCCCGTCCCTCTCGAGTTCCTTCTCGAGTCCACTCTCCAGTTTCCTCTCAAGTTCCCTCTCAAGCCCTCTCTCGAGTCCCCACTCAAACCCCATGTCCCGTCCAGTTGGAGGTCCCGCAGACTAGCCCTCTGCCGGGGGTCCTGCCAACCCCATGTCTTGTCCAGTTGGAGGTCCCGCATACTAGCCCTCTGCCGGGGGTCCTGCCAACCCCATGTCCTGTCCAGTTGGAGGTCCCGCAGACTAGCCCTCTGCCGGGGTCCTGCCAACCCCATGTCCTGTTCCGTTGGAGGCCCCGCCGACTACTCTCCTGCCGGGGGTCCTGCCAACCCTGTGTCCTGTCCCGTTGGAGGCCCCGCCGACTACTCTCCTGCCGGGGGTCCTGCCAACCCTGTGTCCTGTCCCGTTGGAGGCCCCGCCGACTCTCTCCTGCCGGGGTCCTGCCAACCCTATGTCCTGTTCCGTTGGAGGCCCCGCGACACTCTCCTGCCGGGGGTCCTGCAACCCTGTGTCCTGTCCCGTTGGAGGCCCCGCCGACTACTCTCCTGCGGGGGTCCTGCCAACCCTGTGTCCTGTCCCGTTGGAGGCCCGCCGACTACTCTCTGCCGGGGGTCCTGCCAATCCTATGTCCTGTCCCGTTGGAGGCCCGCCGAAGACTCTCCTGCCGGGGGTCCTGCCAACCCCATGTCCTGTCCCGTTGGAGGCCCGCCGACTACTCTCCTGCCGGGGTTCCTGCCAACCCTCATTGTTCCGTTGGAGGTCCCGCCGACTACTCTCCTTGCCGGGGTACTGCCAACCCTAGTCCTGTTCCGTTGGAGGTCCCGCCGTCTACTCACCTGCCGGGGGTACTGCCAACCCTGTGTCCTGTGCCGTTGGATCCCGCCGTCTACTCTCCTGCCGGGGGTACTGCCAACCTTTTGTCCTGTCTCGTCGGAGGTCCCGCCAACCGCTCTCCTGCTGGGGGTCCTGCCAACTCCTGGTCCTCTTCCGTGGGGATCCTGCCGAAGCCTGTCCCCCGGCTCCGGTTCCTGTCCGGCCGACACGGGTCCTGCCCGGCCTCCGGAGCTGTCTGGTCTTCGCCCTCGATCCCGACCCTCTGTGAGCCGCGGTCTTCGTCCGCGGGCCCGGCCCCCTGACTCTTCCTGCCGCTGCCCTCGTCCTCGAGCCCGGCCCCCTGACCTTCCTGCCGCTGCCCTCGTCCTCGAGCCCGGCCCCCTGACTCTTCCTGCCGCTGCCTTCGCCCTCATGCTCGGCCCCCTGAGTTCGCCCGCTGTGGCCTACGCCCCACCATGGACTCTGCCTTGCCCCCAGGCCGTCCGCCCGAGTCCCCCTTCTCGGCTTCTGCCGTGCCCCCCGGGCCGCCGTCCGCCCGAGATCCCTTCCTGGTCCCCTACTGGGCTCCTGGGCGGTCAGCTTAGTCCCGTCCTCCGGACCCCTCCACCCACCCTGGTGGCCTAGGGATACGTCCCTCCTCCGGACCCCCTCCACCCACCCTGCTGGATTTTTTTTGGATTTTTGTGTTGGGTTTAGGGACGTCTGGAATCCGTCCCTTGAGGGTCTATCCCACTCACTGCCCCTCGGGTCCGAGCGACCCTCCTTTATCCTTCCCCCCTATCCCTTCTAGCCTAGTGTTAGAATTATTCTGGAAAAAACCGGAAGTTCTCAATACCAAGCTTTTATTCTGAAAATCCTTCATGACGACATCCGGGACAACCGTCCATTAGTATCATTAAAGTGGCTATTGACGCCGTTAACATGTATTACATATAAAGTTATGAAAGAGATAAGGAGGAGAAAAGGCATGTGGAAGTAAGCAATGAATGTAAAATGTCGAAATCCTCTGTTTAACGCGATATCGGACACAGGAGAACGAGGGGGGAAGTCCCCTACGTCACTACAGCTCACAGAGAGGAAGAGCGAACAGCCAGCAATCGGGAAAGACGAAGGCTTGTGGGGTCTCTTCTGCACGGCCGGCACCTGGGAGAGGAAGCTGCAGCCTTTCTCTCCTGACTGAACAATATCCTGTTTGTAACATTACCGTGCTTTTATTAATTAAAGTACCAATTTTGAACCTTCTCAGAGACTCCATTTAGTCTCCTTTTTAAGCTTCTCTCCTGGACGCGAGAAAATGTATCACGGTTTACAATCTGGTGACCCCGACGTGATCTTCGTTGAACCGGGAGCGACTACAACCAGCTGTTTTCCGGAGACGCGGCAACCGTTCAGACACACAATGAGCTCGTATCAACTCGGTAAGGAGAAGCCTGTTATATCGAATTCTTCAATAGTTTATGCAGGACAACGTTAGGTCTGTGTGTCTGACGGCGCCAGCGGACCCTGAAAATAGCTGTGCATTTAATGTTAAAACAACCAAATTTATAACAATAAGAATGATATACCTTGGGGCGTTGCTTTGTCACAAGCAGGGTGAGTTCAAATGTCTTCTTTTTCTTACATTTAACCCTGCATGCTATTAATTTGTGTGTTTTTATATTATTGTGTGTGTACTCAGTTTAAGGCTGATCATACTTCTCATACTTCAAGGAGTGTCTTCTTACGTTTTTAGGTTTAAGGCCTATAACGTAAATGATTTAAGTTCATTAAACAGTTTAAGGCTGTTAGAATAAAGGAGACATCGCGAGTCAGTTTAAGGCTGAGGAAATTGAAGTGAGTGTTTGTCTAGCAGCAGTTTAAGGCTGTTCTAAAAAAGTCCTTGTAATAGGCCTGTGTAAAGTTTAAGGCTTTATCAGTGTTTATTCTGTTCTATTTATAACCAGACATTGCGAGTGTATTACGACGAGAAATGTGACATTCGTGCGTTAGATAGATGATATTCTCCTGATTGTGTTTGATTAGCGTCTTACTTTGTCCCATTTATAGCGTGTCTTAATAGAAACGGATAAAACATAGTGACTCTAAGTCAAATATACGTAATTTGGTTTAAGGCCTATAATGTAAAGGGTTTAAGGCTCATTTTTAATTGTAAAATACATAGAAGTGTTATAATTTTAAACTAACAGTGTTGGGCTGTGTTGTACGCTCTAGATTACAACATATCTCACCAGTGACTCCTTATGCTACAGTAAAGATCAACCAGCCATCAAAACTCCCCTGTGAAAGCCAAGTGGTGTATTTTCAAATCCCTTTGTTCTTCAGGTTGGAGTTTTGGAAAATCAGTTGCCATCTTGTTTTCACCACATATTGACAAATGCAAATTCAAAGCACTCCTTTGTTTGTTCTTATGCAGCTGGTTTTACTCCAATGAGGCATTTTCCTGACCTCCATCTTGTGAAGAACAAATACTTCTTGTCACAGTTGGAACTAGAAGGCTAAATCAGGTTTTGGATATTGAAGGGAAGGATTGTTGTATTTTCTAAAACTCCAAACTGAGTTTTGAAGTATTTAACCAGGCAACAGTGTATAGGCTGATTTTTTAAGTATTCTTTTGGCAACAGTGTATAGGCTGATTTTTGAAGTATTCCTGTTTGCAAATGTGTTTTGGCGGTTTTGTGCTGTATTGTTTAACCATATTGTAATTTTCTTCCCATTTTAAAGATATTTTTAAGGAAAATAAGCTACTTCTTGTCAAATAGAGGTTCGTTTTCCATGATGACAACGGAGGCAGGGGGCAGGGGGTCCCAGAGATGTCAAAGACGAACAGGGGTGCCAAACATGACCCAAATGCCACTGACACCCTGGTATCAACCACAACAATGGAAGCTCAGAAGGCCAAAACCCCAGCTAGTGAGGTCAAGACGACGGGTTTCCACCCAAACATATGAAGACGGAAACCTGGTACTCAAGACGGAGGATCCTTACCAAGTCCTCCTACACCGACTGCAGTTCAAGGGGCGGCGATACACCTGACGTGGAGCTGTTGAGACCTAAAAACAGAAACTCGATTCTGCTGTGGTGAAGTCTGACTACAAAGGGAGGTGTCCGATGAAGAAGTCAACAAGAACCCAGCAGAACTAGAGAGTGACGGTTAGCGGGAGAAACAGTGACGGAGCGACAGAGACTGGCCAAACATTTCCAGGCCAGTACATAGACTAGACCCCGTCCAAAGATCGGGGCTGTCTCTTTAAAGGGAACTCATTTATGTAGTGGAAATGTAGTTTTTTAGTCAAACAATATGTGATTTATGGAGTCAGATTACATTTTTTACAACATTTTAGAATCGGTCTGAAGTATCTGTTTAAGGCATTGAGCTGCATATTAATAACATACACTGATTGAGAGCTGGATTGAAGAAGTTGTAGGGTTTTTACAACAGTTTCAAGAATCAGTTTTTATTTATTATTCTTGAGTGGGCTTTACTGATTTATAATAGTAGTGCGTATGGCAATATCTCATTTTGAGTGAGGGGCACCAGCCCTTCATCCATGGTCACCCTCTGAGAATAGTTCGTATTTTCCCTCTAGTTTAGAGAAATATGATTTTATCATTATCTTTGTTCAGCAGTAACAACCAATCCTCTAATCACCAGGGGTATTGTTTTTCCAGCAACAATGATGCATAATACCATGACAAAAGCCATTATTGAGAACAAGTAAACAATTTGTTGTGCTAATGGCATATTTAGTGAATATGTTTTTATACCAGCAGAAAACCATACATCATACGATATTTTTTGTACGCATTATGGGTACCCGGATTTATTTGATGCAACGTTATGGGTTTTACATGTCCTGTTCAGAATAGGGTAATCATGCAATATTAATTGAGCATGTTATGCTCAAAGGAGGGAGTGTCATGATTATACAGATATGTTGATTTCAGTGACGTTGTAGTTAATAAATAATAACATGGAGTTAATAATAGAATCTCATAACGACAAAAGGTATGCTGAAGCTTGGGCCTTCTCCAAGGAGGGAGTGGTCCCAATTTTAGATATTAGACGAATAGAAGTAATGAATATGTCAGAACTCTGAGTAATATTATCCAAGTTTTGTCTACACAGGCTAGGAAAGCTACAGAGATACCAGACAAGACACCAGAAGAGACGAATTGTCTATAGATTTGTATAGATTGTACACTAAATGTCTTACATCTGAAAAGAGTCCAATTTTTGTATACGTTATTATAGTACTCATTATTTAAATTCTGTAACTGACACAACCATGGAGAAAATAGAGATGATGTCAAGAACAAAGCCAAACCAATTGTGGGGTCCCCTAGGGATAAGAGTCAGAATAGCATTGTTGATAGTGCTCATTACACTTGGCACCTTTCTGGTTGGATGGGGAGTACAATATCAAGTAAGACATGGATCCATTAGTCCACTCATAGATAATGCCACATCACTAACACAACTCCAGCTGTGTTTCAGAGACTTTCACTTATCCACCAGAGCCAGAAGATCAGCTGAGCAACAAGAGGAGGATTTAGAAATACTCGTTCCCAAAGGTGAGGCGGTTATAATCAAGATGATTCACCCCCATATATGCAGTTCTTGTATCAAATGATGAGATGGGTTTAAGTGATCGGGATAATCAGTGATGGGGGATTTACAGATTAGGGGAATCTCCAAATACACTGGATCCATGTTTTAGTCTGTACCAGAAACACCCCCCTGTTAAGTTTATGGACAACCGACGGCGACCTGAGCAAAATTATTGAAAATGATTACAGTAGAAACAGGCTACTAACCCACAAGTACAGCTTTGTATGTACAAACTCTATTAACAAAATTCCCTCAGCAGATTGTGGCGACATTGCAGATATGTCCTGTCACAAAAGTTAGTTACTTATGTTCTAAATAACAGTGAAATTTAAAGATGGAGAAATATGGGGACGTTCTTGTATAGTGTGTGAAATATGTGGTGCTTGAACATGTAGGTATTTCACCAATGGAAGAAAGCAAGTTTAGGGATATGGCACAACCATTAGTAGACATTAATTACATTTACATCTAAGACAGATAGTAAGATTAGGAAAATAGAGTGGAAGGATTGTATTATTTTACCTCAGTGTGTTAGAATTAACTATAGGGTAATGCGTCCCGAGATCTCTCTCTCTCTCCGCCTGTCAGAACGCTACGACCCCATCTTCAGACAAATTACCTCACCACAGGAGACTCCTCCTCCATCGAAAAGACAGAGAACCCGAGCTGAACCAACAACGACCTGAGGCATCCAGAACCATCTCCACCTGAGGCATCCAGAACCAAACCAGCATGCTGACAAAGAGGCAAACTCTCATCGGTCCCTCAGACAGGACATGAAGTTCCAAGCTGAGCCACGAGATTTGGCACAAGAGGCAGAGTGTGGGACATGAGAGCGGAATACGCCCTCCATGCAACAGCGTAGAGACTGAAAAGGAGGAGATTAAATGCAAAGCAGTTGGGCCACTGAAAAGAGTTACAGCGGGAGGATCCAAGAGCGGATGGACTGAGGAGAAGGCAGGACACAGAGGAGAGGACAGAACCAGAGGAGTTGGCATGGGCCAGCAGAACGTGAGGGGGGTCGTGGCTTGACAACCAGAGGGGGAGAGGAGGAACACGGGAGTGAGTGAGTTTACACATAAACACACTTATTAATAATCCTAAAAACACACTGAGGTAGAACATATTATTCAATCTTTTCATCATCCAAACAAATTATTCTTTTAGAGATTCTTATTCATATGAGAATTTGGGGCAGATTTAATTTGTTACAATATAGAAAGCAGACAAATCTTTATTTGAATGGAAAATGTTAAAGGTAGAGCTAGAACCAAGCCAAAGAAAGTATTCCAATCTAGAGTATTGGTTTCACCATTGTAGCATGGTTATTACCATAGGAGAACTGTTAAGGTGGAAACAACATTTGTTTGTCGTCCAAGATGTAGAATTTTAAAAAAAGACACTGGGCAAAGAGCGATTGAAAATTTAAATTTTAAAAACTAGTATAATTGGGAGTAATACATGCGGGGCCTTGGATCACTCATTTTAATGGTGCATATTTTTGACACAAATATCTTTCAGGGAGAAGGGTCGCTCAACCCACCCTGCAGATGTTTTAATCTTACTTGCAGCTTCAGAGGGAGCGCACGGCACCAGAGTATGAGTTTTTAATGACAAGTGCCACCACCTCCTAATGCTCATCCATTTAATCAGTGATGACCTGACATTTAGAGATGTTATTTTAAAGGAGATGTTATTTAAAGGAGAAAACATATCTAAAACGATCACGGTTTACACTAGCGCACTGCAGCGTCCCTCTGCCGCCCTTAGGTCCGAGCGACCCACCCCTTCATTAAAAAGGATATACATGCGGTACTAACAACGCGTTGTACGCAGACGCATGCCTAAGCCTCAGGAAGCAATGGCCGCGCGTTTCCTCACCGCTCGAGAGGTCCTAGGAAAGCTTTACGCGAACGTGCCGCAGGACTCTGCAGATTCTTCCGAGGACGAGGAGGAAGAAGAAAAAGAAGAAGATGGACAAGAAGAAGAAGAAGAAGAAGAAGAAGAAGAAGAAGAAGAAGAAGAAGAAGAAGAAGAAGTAGAAAAGAAGAAGATGAAGACGACCCCCGCAGTCAGGGGGTTCGGGGAGAGGAGGACGCACTCGAGTACGGGGACGAGGTCCGGGGTGTACGAGGACAAAGATCACGAGGAGGAGGACGACGATGAGCAACTGGTTCCGTCCCTCCGTACATCTATGTATCTATCTATCCGTCCGTCTATCTATCTATCCGTCTACATCTACGTGTACATTTACATTCTCCTCATCCCCACTTCCCACACGGGGCCCCCGGAGATCAGCGAGCGCGCAGATGAGAAGCCGCGCGTGATCCTCGACTACAACCGCAACAAAGGAGGCGTGGACAACCTGGACAAGGTGATCAGCGCCTACAGCTGCAGGAGGATGACCGCGCGCTGGCCCCTGGTGGTCTTCCACAACATCCTGGACGTGTCCTGCTACAACACCTTTGTCGCTGTGGCGAGAGCTCAACCCGGGTGGATGCCCGGCAAGCGCAACAAGAGGAGGGTGTTCCTGGAGCGGCTGGGGAAAGCGCTGGTTGGCTCCATTCATCGAGAGAAGGAAGCACCTCGGCCGCGGGTCGTGAAAGCTGTCCGTGCGGAAGGTGCGCGCAACCGGGCCCGCGGTGGCGATGGTAACGATGGTAACGATGACGCGGACCGCAATGCCGCTGCTGTCTATGCGCGCCCCGGACTCCCCATCCTCCTCCGCCCTCCCGGCCCCGTGCCGAGGCGAGCAAGAGAAGAGGGTGTCGGATCTGCCCGCCGAAAAGAACCGTAAAACACACGCGGTGTGCTGCGGCTGCGGCAGATACGTCTGCAAAGGCTGCGCGCCCTACTGCCCCACGTCCTCTGGGGTCAATTTGACCCCAGTAGTTTAAAACTCAAGACAATGATCATATTCCACATTTTAACCAAAATGTATGTCTCTGGTGCTTTAGGTATCTTAGTTGACTACCTAAATAACCATTTAAATATAAACATTACCCCAACCTTCCCCCCCACAGACCCCTTTATACATCCAGAATTTCTATTATGTGACGATTGAAAAAAATATAAATCATCATAAAATCTCACTGATTGAAATAAAATGTAAGATCTTTTTGATGTTGTTAAAGGACCAATAACTAAAACAGAGGGTCGTTTTTTTTTACAATGATACATTTGATTGTAATAGTCACCTCAATATCATCCTACACAATCAAGACAAATATGTGTAAAATATTGAAATTTGTATATGTTTTATACTACTAAAACAGCCAGGGGTCAAATTGACCCCAAGGAACACTGATGCGTACAAAGTGCGTACAGGACATTTAAAAAAAAGATCTTCATGTTCATTTTATGTTTACCCATTATTCCGCACTAAATTAGGAAAAGTCATGAAATACTAAGCAAAAAAATAATGTGAACCATTTTTTTAGATACGATAAACATTTAACCTGTTAAGACTACAAGCTCACTTGGGGTTGAGGCTTTTTGACACGTTGCTTGACTGCCTGCCCACATATCTGATCTAAACATAGTAACGTGTATTGGGGAAAATTATTATTTAAAGTTATTTAATAATTGTGACATTTATTGTACTTTTTGATGGATGAATGATGCTCAAAGTGAGGGGACAAATAATACAACTGAGGGGGCAATGCCCCCTTTTGCCCCCTCGTGGCGCCGGGCCCGCTTGACGCACACACATGAATGGCGTAATTTCCACCTGGGACAGGGGGGACATGTACCCCGCACTTTTCAAAATCCCGTTTGTGTCCCCCCACTTTACAAATATGTTTATTATTTTTTATAAGGAGCACACAGCCTCTGTGAGAGAGAGCAACACAGTCCCACTCCCTGGTAGTCCAATAGCGACGCTTGGTCACAGTGGCGTTTTCTCCTGGAGGCCAAGGGAAGCCAGGCTTCCCCTGTTTTTTTCGGATTGTAGTTATAATTTTAATAAATAAATAAAAACACTTCGTTTAGTTTCGGAAATTCATTGTTGTGTGTTGCTGCCGGCCCGTCTCTCCCCCATTCTCATTGAGTATTTTACAAAGAGTGAAACAGCGCCCCTCTAGATGTTATGGTGAAACAGTAGATTGCGCTCTCTGTTGCGAGAGGAGGCCAGCCGAAATTGGCTTCCCTTGGTGAAAAAAAATGGAGGGATTGACCAATCAGATGAGGCTCACGTCATGTCCCTGCCAACCTGTGATTGGTCAGGGCCATGCCAAGGGAAGCCAGAGGCAGCTGGCTTCCCTTGCCTCACAATCCAATCAAATCGCATCAACTTTAAGTGGTGCAGTGACGCGTCCTAAAACCCGGAAGTAAGCTGCGCTCGGTTTCCCTCGACAAAAAGGCAATGGGATTTCTCCATAGGATTTTGGAAAATAGCTCGAAATAAGGTCAGTGGAAAACGAACCTGTTAAAATGTTATAAATGCACGTTGTGTTCAGTCGGATAATATCCACATGTCTACCCTAATTTTATAATTTTCGAATCATAAATCTAATCGATAAGATAGATAGTGTCACTGCACCACTCTCACCGCCGTTAGAAAGTAGCAAGCAACAGAAGCAAGTGCAATTATGGAGGGTGGAGATTTGGAGTATTTAATCAAAAATAATTGTACTAAACTTCCGCTACAGCAGCAACAACAAATACAATCTGATGACAGGCCAATGCCCAAACTGGAGCTGTGTACAGCGAGGAAAAAAGGAGCGAATCGAATGTAAAACGTTAAAGGTCTCCTGATTTAGTTTGTGAATGAATGCTTATTAGAGTTTCGGCTGGAGAGTTAGCGCGGACCTGTCGGTTAGATAACAGTGTGTAAGTCCTGCATCTGTATGATACAAATGTGTGTAAAATGATACCGGGTGCTGTAATCACTCATCTGGTTACGTTATTACATTGACCACCAGACCCCCGACACAAAAGAAAGGACGTATTATTGGCTTCCCCTAATTTTTTCCCCACGCCACGCTACTGCTTGGTCAGGGTCCTTTGGCGTGCAGATGTGACGCACCGAGTCTCCTTCAGCATCATAAACGGACGCGAAGAGCTTTCAAGTGATATCACTGTAAAATCAATCGACAGTAAGGAGAATACTTACTTCCGGGTGTAAAATCCTCCGTTATCCAATGGGAATGGACGCTCCTCACATTGCCTTTAACTGCCGCCGACATGGACCGATGCGGTGCTTCCATGAGCGTCAAATACCGCCGCCCATGGGAATACATTGCAATCAGTTGAAAGCTCTTTGCGTCCGTTTATGAAGCTGAAGGAGATTCGGTGAGAGAGACAGAGAGAGAGAGAGCTAGGGAGAGCACACCTTTATCTATTTAATATAGATAAAGTAAGAAATCATTCCAATGTGTACTGTAGGACAGTACAAAGTTTAAAAGGGTAGTGATCAGTAAAATATGCATAAATAAAAAGAAAGAATGCTAACTAGGTAACACAAGATAAGAATAAACAAGTTTAAATGATTTGTTATTGGTTGTGATCATATTCTAAAGATGTTTGGATTATTGAAAAGTATACAGCTCCCTTTCATCTGAGTGTTGAGAGCTGTATCCATAAATTCATTTTGTGCTCAAAGTGCACCAGATTAACTTCAACATTTCTTCAACCCCTGGGAAGAAAATCTTCCCAGGGGTGCATGCCCCCATGCACTGATTCGCTCGCTGAACAGCCAATCAGAGTGATGTATTTTGCCGACTGCCCAAGTCGGCCGAAAAGGCGTTGGCACGGCTTAAAAGACGCAACGGTGCGGGACACACCAATCTGAGTAGGCCGTGTCGACGCTCATCGTTGGCCTGACGCCCACCGACGCCGATAATCGGCCTGGTGTGTAAAGAGGAGTAAAAGTAGCCCCCGACTTGTATTATTTTTTTGAAAGTAGCTCTCATCCTAAAAAAGGTTGGTGACCCCTGTCATACAGCTATTTGTTTACGTGTTTAAAAAAGCACCAGAAGCTTATACACATCTAAGTTGTTCGTGCCCCACCACTTTTGTACATATAAAAACGCCACTGAATACAGCATATATCGAGCACATACATTCGTATGCATTTATGTTGAAGTACTCAGGCTACGCCACTTTCCGGTCCCGGGGGAAGCAGCTGGCAGCGAAGCAGCCCAAGAGGTAACTCTTTCTTCATTGTTTTTGTTCAGTCAAGCGGGTCAAAGTTCACAGTAAGGCTACATTAAATGTTGTAATTGAACAAATAAACTAACACAAACTAACTGTTTCACTATAACATGATGGTGATAAAGAATGCACCTAACTGCTGTTCATTATAGTAATACAAAAACGGCACATTAACCCTCTTGAGTCTTTTTTAGATGTCTCCTTAAATCACCTTTTAAATGTACTTGTTATACATGGCACCCCATGTGTTACAATTAGTTCTAAAGCTGAACATTTGACATCCGATTTCTTTTAAATCTTCAAAACTCTTGTGAAAACACAGACTTACTCATGTCATCCATTGTTCTGGTGTTTTAGATTTGGTTTATCAAAGTCTTAGGTTCACAAAAGTAGTGTAATATATGACTAACACTGTATATACATTTATAATTCATGTCTAAAATGAACATGTGTAAATTCGAATTTTGAGTAAAATAGTTGTTTATCAATCTTCTTTCCCCACAGCAGGGACTGAGATACATCAGGACTGAATGACTTCATATTACATACCAAGGTTGTGTGATGTGTACAAATACAAATGCAGCATTATAACTCTTTTTCAACCAACTATTTATAAAAATACAATAAACTGGAAATTCTTACTATTAACAATATCAGAACTTTTTCAACCAACTAAAACATATAAAGACAGGGGGAGCAGTGTCAGGGTCTTTGTCCGTCTTCCAAGACAGTGCGGCTAGCTGCTGTGCAGGTGGGGGTGATGGTGCAGAGCTGCTGGTGGCTGTGTTGGAGGGAGGAATGTTTGATTGTCCCGGGTTGAGGCTGGTGGCTGTGTGGGAGGTACGTGTGCTCTACGAGACCTCCTTGCTGGCTGGGTTGATAGATAGAATAGAATTGGAGGGATGAAACCCTCTTTAATGGTCACACATGCAGAGCACACAGCACACACAGTGACATTTGGCCTCTGCATTTAACCCATCCTAGTACTAGGAGTAGTGGTGGCTGTGTACTTGTGTTCAAAGAGACCTCCTTGCTGGCTGAGTTGATGCTGGTGGCTGTGGCAGAGTTTCCGTTAGCCGGTAATTACCGGACTTTGACCGGTAAAATATGCTGAATTCAAATCATAAATCTCTCCGGTCAAAATGTCTGGTCAAAATAATTTCCCCTTAGCACAATACCGCATCAGTTGCGCCCAGGGCCTGTTTTTTGGCATAGGAGCCAGATCTGGGGGGGCGCTGCGCTGGTAGCTCTGGGAGGGAAAAAAACATTTTTGGCCGTTGGTGCTCATCCTAATTTCCGGCCTTGATGTAACAACATTCACAACTAGAGAATGCAATTCCTGAAGAAATTGCTAGTGGGAATGCTTTATGCTGAAAGTCTGACGCTAAACTGCTACAGTGGGGCAAACAAGTATTTACCAATTGTGCAAGTTTTCCCACTTAAAAAGATGAGAGAGGCCTGTAATTTTTCATCCTAGGTATACCTCAACTATGAGAGACAAAATGAGAAGAAAAAAAATCCCGAAAATCACATTGTCTGATTTTTAAAGAATTTATTTGCAAATGATGGTGGAAAATAAGTTTAGTTTAGTTTATTTATTTATAGTGTCGTGGACAGTCCCCATCGATGAACTGTCACAAAAACAGTAAATGGTGCAGCTTTAGCCGACATGGCTAATTTCCAGCTGTTGTCCCCGGCCAGATGGTAATAGACACCCTTAAAATTACAATATATAAACAGCATTAGTTATACAAAAAATATAAAATAAAATAAAAAGGAGGAAAGACAAGTAGATACCGGTGTGAGGATAAAAGACAACAATAAACAACACACGGTACTATATACAGTACATGTCACATAGAGCACATCACAATCACATAACAGAAACGAGGGGCAACATCCATGATCACAACATGTAACACAACATGTAACACTCACGCCATACTCAACACAGACTAGTGTGTGCAGGTGTAGTTCTCAGTGAACCATGTTTTTAAGTGAGCTGTGAAGGTGGGAAGTGTATGTCTTTGATTTGAGTGGGTAGAGAGTTCCAGTTTTGAATTGCTGTGACCGAGAATGATGACTGACCAAAAGTACTCTTCCTGAATGGGACTGATAGGTCGCCACGTGTGGAGCTTCTAGTGGTCAGTCTGGTGTTGTTACGTTGAGTAACCAATGAGCTAAGAGGTGGGGGGGCTGTATTGTGCAGGATTTTGTAAACCAGAACGATGTTCCTATACTTTATTAAATCTTCCCAACTCAGGATGTTATGCTTGTTGAGGATGGTACAGTGATGGGAGCGGTTAGGTTTCTGGTCCAGTACTTTGAGGGTTTGTTTGTACAGGGTTGCTAGTGGCTTCAGTGTGGAGCTGTTAGTTTGACCCCAGCTTGTGAGACAGTATGTAAGATGTGCCATGATCATGGCATTCATGTATAATTTGGCAGAATTCAATGTCACTGTGTTTCTTATGTATTTAAAATTTGCTAGGCTAAACTTGACTCTTTGGGTCACTTTTTTCACTTGTGTTTTGAATGTCAAATTAGAGTCAATAATGATTCCAAGGTACTTCACCTGAGGCACAATGTTAATATTTTCACCTGAGATGCTTATATTTGACACAATGTTGCATTCTCCTTTTGTGAAAAACATTCCAACTGTTTTGTTGACATGAAGCTGAAGACAGGAGCGGTGTAGCCAGCTAGTGATCAGCACTAAAGCTGAGGTCAGTTTATCAGCAGCCTTTTGCTTTGTGTTGGCATGTACATATATCACAGTGTCATCGGCATATAGCTGTGTTTCCACATCAGGACAGACAGATGGCAGGTCATTAATATATAGGGAAAAAAGAAGTGGACCAAGTATTGAACCTTGTGGTACTCCGGTGCTTAAGTCTAGAGCTGGAGAGAGTCGATTATTGACGATAACATGCTGACGCCTACCAGTAAGGTATGATTCAATCCAACTGAGTGTTAATGGAGAGCAGTTAAAAGCCGACAGTTTGGACAGAAGGACCTTATGGTTGACTGTATCAAAGGCTTTGCGTAAATCCAGAAATACTGCACCAACAACACCTCCTTTGTCAACCATTGCTTTGACCTTTTCTATAAAAAAGCAGTTGGCTGTTTCGGTTGAATAATTTGCCCTGAAGCCAAACTGCATGGGATGAAGTTGAAATGGACTGTTGTTTAAGAAGGAGACAAGCTGTTCTGACACCCACTTCCCAGCCACCTTGGATACTACAGGTAAGATGCTAATTGGGCGGTAGTTGTTGATGTTCAGAGGGTCACCTGACTTGAAAATGGGGGTTACAATTGCAGTCTTCCATGCACTTGGGAATATCCCATGTAATACAGATGAATTGATGATTTGGGTAAGAGGGCAGACTAAGTAATCTTGCAGTGATTTAAGCATTGTAGAATCCATAGCGTATGTGTTTCCTTAGCTGTCGAAGTTTTAAGATAATTAATAATTGCTTTGGTTTTTAATTCCGATATGGGTTGAATGCAAAAGGACATCTTACTTTCGTCGACTTTGATAATATGTTCTGCTCTCAAGGGGAAGTTCTGTGCAATCTCATCTACAGAGTTGATAAAATATGTATTAAAAGATATGGAAAGTTGTTCTGGGTCTTGCACTAGGTTACCATTCTCTTTTAGTTCTAGCTGCCTTTTTGGCCTGTGCTTGATTCCCAGTAAGTTTTTAATCTGTTCCCAAATTATTTTAGTGTTACCTTTTGCCTCATTAATGATTGTTATGAAGAAGTTGGCTTTTGCCTTTCTGATCGTTTGAGTTACATTGTTACGTAATGAAGTAAACCTATGCCTGTCAGTAGTTAATTTAGTTTTCAGTGCTCTTTTCAGTGCAAAGTCTCTTTCCTTCATCAAGTTCAATATGTCCGTATTGAACCAAGGAAGTGCATTGTTTTTGTTTTTTCCACTTTTCATTTTTCTGGAGAACATCTGCACTAAATCATGTAGCTTGGTCGCATTATTTTTAATCCAAGACATTCCAAGTCATGGTTAAAAGGCCAGCATATTTGATGACAGTTGAGATGGTCTTTGACATAAATCATGACCCCACCCCCTCTTCCGTAAGATCGATCTTGTCTAAAGCTTTGATAGCCTGGCACATGCAATGCAGCGGATGGAGAGTTGGTATGAAGCCATGTTTCTGATAGGCAGAGAAAATCTAAATTGGAATCATGAAGAAGATGATAGACTTGATCAGCTTTAGGTGTGAGGCTACGGATGACCAGTATTTGGTCAATAACAAAAGTTCATCTCAACCCTTTGTTGGCAATGACAGAGGTCAAAGGTTTTCTATAAGTCTTCACAAGATTTTCACACACTTTTGCTGGTATTTTGGCCCATTCCTCCATGCAGATCTCCTCTAGAGCAGTGATGTTTTGGGGCTGTCGCTGGGCAACACAGACTTTCAACTCCCTCCAAAGATGTTCTATGGGGTTGAGATCTGGAGACTGGCTAGGCCACTCCAGGACCTTGAAATGCTTCTTACGAAGCCACTCCTTCGTTGCCCGGGCGGTGTGTTTGGGATCATTGTCATGCTGAAAGACCCAGCCACGTTTCATCTTCAATGCCCTTGCTGATGGAAGGAGGTTGTCACTCAAAATCTCATGATACATGGCCCCATTCATTCTTTCCTTTACACAGATCGTCCTGGTCCCTTTGCAGAAAAACAGCCCCAAAGCATGATGTTTCCACCCCCATGTTTCACAGTAGGTATGGTGTTCTTTGGATGCAACTCAGCATTCTTTCTCCTCCAAACACGTCTAGTTGAGTTTTTACCAAAAAGTTCTATTTTGGTTTCATCTGACCATATGACATTCTCCCAATCCTCTTCTGGATCATCTAAATGCTCTCTAGCAAACTTCAGACGGGCCTGGACATGGCTTAAGCAGGGGGACACGAGGGCACTGCAGGATTTGAGTCCCTGGCGGCGTAGTGTGTTACTGATGGTAGCCTTTGTTACTATGGTTCCAGCTCTCATTGACTAGGTCCCCCCGTGTGGTTCTGGGATTTTTGCTCACCGTTCTTGTGATCATTTTGACCCCACGGGGTGAGATCTTGCGTGGAGCCCCAGATCGAGGGAGATTATCAGTGGTCTTGTCTGTCTTCCATTTTCTAATAATTGCTCCCACAGTTGATTTCTTCACACCAAGCTGCTTACCTATTGCAGATTCAGTCTTCCCAGCCTGGTGCAGGTCTACAATTTTGTTTCTGGTGTCCTTTGACAGCTCTTTGGTCTTGGCCATAGTGGAGTTTGGAGTGTGACTGTTTGAGGTTGTGGACAGGTGTCTTTTATACTGATAACGAGTTCAAAGAGGTGCCATTAATACAGTTAACAAGTGGAGGACAGAGGAGGCTCTTAAAGAAGAAGTTGCCGGTCTGTGAGAGCCAGAAATCGTGTTTGTTTGTAGGTGACCAAATACTTATTTTACCGAAGAATTTACCAATTAATTCATTAAAAATCCTACAATGTGATTTCCTGGATTCTTTCCCCCCATTCTGTCCCTCATAGTTGAAGTGTACCTCGGATGAAAATTACAGGCCACTCTCATCTTTTTAAGTGGGAGAACTTGCACAATTGGTGGCTGACCAAATACTTTTTTGCCCCACTGTATGCTGAAATGTACTGAAGAAAGTGAAGAATTTAGATTGAAATGATACATGAACACTGGGGGCTTGAATGTGTGATGACGAGAGAAGAAAAAACAGTAAAAAGGCTTAGAAAAGCAGCAGAATATTTGAACTGCAAACTTCTGAACTAACTTGATGGCGAGTGAAAAAATTGCACAGGATCATTCTAAGAAGAGAGAGAGGGCTAATGAGCCAGCACCATACCTCCTCTATGCATTTTCTTGACCTGTATCTGATCTTGAAAAACTCTGGTAAGTACTTTTTATTTTTATTTTATAATATCATGTAATTATTAAATGTTATATTATGTGGATGTTATATTATTAGATACTTAAACATTTTATGTTTTTTTCTATTTACAGTAGAGACCCTGTGTGCTGAAATCTACTCAAACATAGCACTTCATGGTAGTGGTCAGCTTTTATACACAAAAAGTGTATCTTTCAGTAACTTTCTCAGAGAATTTAAGCATAAATCTGTCAAATGTTCAAAACAGCCTTGTTTCACTGAAATAGCCTCAAAATCACAAACTGCCATTAAGAGTCAGAATCTTAACAAAATCTACTCAAACAGAGTACTTCATGGTAGTGGTCAGCTTTTATACACAAAAGGGTATCTTTCAGTAAGTTTCTCAGAGATTTTAAGCATAAATCTGTCAAATGTTCAAAACAGCCTTGTTTCACTGAAATAGCCTCAAAATCACAAACTGCCATTAAGAGTCAGATTCTTAACGAAATCTACTGACACAAAGTACTTCATTATCTACTTTTCAGCTTTTAAATACAAAAGTGTATCTTTCGGTAACTTTCTGAGAGAATTAAGCATAAATCAGTCAAATGTTCAAAACAGCCTTGTTTCACTGAAATAGCCTCAAAATCAAACTGCCATAAAGAGTCAGAATCCTAATGAAATCTACTCAAACAGAGTACTTCATGGTAGTGGTCAGCTTTTAAACACAAAAGTGTATCTTTCCGTAACTTTCTGAGAGATTTTAAGCATACATCTGTCAAATGTTCAAAACAGCCTTGGTTTCACCGAAATAGCCTCAAAATCACAAACTGGCTGAAACTGTACAGTGAATTGGGGAAATTACAGCACAGAGTTTTCTACTACAACACAGATAGTATAATCTATGTGACAAGACAGGGGCAGTCTCCAGTACTTTCATGGTAGTGGTCAGCTTTTAAAAAGAAAGGTGTATCTTTCGGTAACCTTTTTGAGAGAATTAAGCATAAATCTGTCAAATGTTCAAAACAGCCTTGTTTTCACTGAAATAGCCTCAAAATGACAAACTGTCATTAAGAGTCAGATGCTGACGAAATCTAATAAAACAGAGTGCGTTCATGGTAGTGGTCAGCTTTTATACACAAAAGTGTATCTTCCAGTATCTTTTTGAGAGAATTAAGCATAAATCTGTCAAATGTTCAAAACAGCCATGTTTCACTGAAATAGCCTCAAAATCACAAACTGCCATTAAGAGTCAGAATCTTAACGAAATCTACTCAAACAGAGTACTTTCTACAGATGACTCCTCCCACTCAACGCAATAAGTCCCACCCCACTCAGCAAAATCATATAAAACTAAGGACCCCACTAAGACGACCGTTGAAAACTAGCCATGTATCTGAGAAAAACCAAGTCTGATGTAGCCTCCCCTTATTATCACCAGGATAACGGATATGGGCTTAATGACTGGATGTTACAAAGTTGTCACAGTTCTGTCTAAGTTTGGGTGTTTTCACTATTCTCCGTCATGTTTTCCTCCTGTCGTTAGTGTCCCTGTGTGTTCTCCTCCCTCCTCACCTGTGTCTCGTTTACCGATTGTGTTCACCTGTGTCTGGTAATTAGCCCTCCCTGTATTTAGTCTTGTCTCGTGCTGTGTTCAGTGTCGGTGCTTCTTTTGTTGGTGACGGACTTCACCGGTGAGTGTTCTGTGTTTGGCTGTATTCGTTCCATTTTAGCCTTGAAATAAAGGTTTACCAAAGTTATCTGCGCTTGGGTCCAGCTTCCTTCACTCAACCGTGACAGAAAGCACCGACCAGAGATGGACCCAGCAGATGACCCATTTGAGGAGGAATTACAGCATTTTTCATTTGCTTTGGCTTGCTGCTATGATTGGTGGAGGGGAGCGTCCAGTGTTCGGCAGAAGGAGGCCGCTCTGGTAGAGGCGCACCGGTTGGCTATGGAGAAACCGGACTTGGTGAAGTTCTTACCTGACTGGATGTTGAACTTCATCTGGG
Organism: Harpagifer antarcticus; assembly: GCA_902827135.1. Classification (NCBI taxonomy): domain Eukaryota; kingdom Metazoa; phylum Chordata; class Actinopteri; order Perciformes; family Harpagiferidae; genus Harpagifer; species Harpagifer antarcticus. The sequence continues at coordinate 1,987,451 of CADEHL010000698.1, forward strand.
CGTGTGATTTCCAGCCTGCGGACTATAAACGTCTCGGCGTGTTCCGTCTGGAGTCAACCAGTGCTTCCGCCCCAGTTCCTGCTCCTGTCCAAGAGGCGTTTTCTGGAACTCGGCTGGCTTTTGGAGGTCCACGGAGCCTTCAGGCGGCTTCTAAGAGAAGGAGTCGCAAGTCCAGGCTAGCAATCCGAGCCCCAAGAGCCATGGTTCCGGCTACAGAACCGGCCCACACAGCCATGGTTCCGGCCCCAGTACAGGCCCCAGCAGCCATCATTCCGGCCCCAGTTCTGGCCCCAGCAGCCATGGTTCCAGACCTAGTTCTGGCCCCAGCTGCCATAGTCCCCTCCCTGGTCCCTTCTCTAGTCTCTCCTCTTGTCCCTTCCCTAGTCCCTCCTCAGGTCACTTTCCTAGTCCCTTCTCCAGTCCCACCTCTAGTCACTTCTCAAGTCCCTCCTCGAGTCACTTCTCTAGTCCCTTCCCTCATCCCATCTCGAGTCCCCTCTCAAGTCAACTCCCCAGTGTCCTCTCGAGTCACCTCCCAAGTCAACTCTCCAGTGTCCTCTCGAGTCTCCTCTCAAGTTTCCCCTCAGGTCTCCTCTCGAGTTCCCTCTCAAGTCCCCTCTCCCGTCCCCTCTCGAGTTCCTTCTCGAGTCCACTCTCCAGTTTCCTCTCAAGTTCCCTCTCAAGCCCTCTCTCGAGTCCCCACTCAAACCCCATGTCCCGTCCAGTTGGAGGTCCCGCAGACTAGCCCTCTGCCGGGGGTCCTGCCAACCCCATGTCTTGTCCAGTTGGAGGTCCCGCAGACTAGCCCTCTGCCGGGGGTCCTGCCAACCCCATGTCCTGTCCAGTTGGAGGTCCCGCAGACTAGCCCTCTGCCGGGGGTCCTGCCAACCCCATGTCCTGTTCCGTTGGAGGCCCCGCCGACTACTCTCCTGCCGGGGGTCCTGCCAACCCTGTGTCCTGTCCCGTTGGAGGCCCCGCCGACTACTCTCCTGCCGGGGGTCCTGCCAACCCTGTGTCCTGTCCCGTTGGAGGCCCCGCCGACTACTCTCCTGCCGGGGGTCCTGCCAACCCTATGTCCTGTTCCGTTGGAGGCCCCGCTGACTACTCTCCTGCCGGGGGTCCTGCCAACCCTGTGTCCTGTCCCGTTGGAGGCCCCGCCGACTACTCTCCTGCCGGGGGTCCTGCCAACCCTGTGTCCTGTCCCGTTGGAGGCCCCGCCGACTACTCTCCTGCCGGGGGTCCTGCCAATCCTATGTCCTGTCCCGTTGGAGGCCCCGCCGACTACTCTCCTGCCGGGGGTCCTGCCAACCCCATGTCCTGTCCCGTTGGAGGCCCCGCCGACTACTCTCCTGCCGGGGTTCCTGCCAACCCCATGTCCTGTCCCGTTGGAGGTCCCGCCGACTACTCTCCTGCCGGGGGTCCTGCCAACCCTATGTCCTGTTCCGTTGGAGGTCCCGCCGTCTACTCACCTGCCGGGGGTACTGCCAACCCTGTGTCCTGTGCCGTTGGAGGTCCCGCCGTCTACTCTCCTGCCGGGGGTACTGCCAACCTTTTGTCCTGTCTCGTCGGAGGTCCCGCCAACCGCTCTCCTGCTGGGGGTCCTGCCAACTCCTGGTCCTCTTCCGTGGGGGATCCTGCCGAAGCCTGTCCCGCCGGCTCCGGTTCCTGTCCGGCCGACACCGGGTCCTGCCCGGCCTCCGGAGCTGTCTGGTCTTCGCCCTCGATCCCGACCCTCTGTGAGCCGCGGTCTTCGTCCGCGGGCCCGGCCCCCTGACTCTTCCTGCCGCTGCCCTCGTCCTCGAGCCCGGCCCCCTGACTCTTCCTGCCGCTGCCCTCGTCCTCGAGCCCGGCCCCCCTGACTCTTCCTGCCGCTGCCTTCGCCCTCATGCTCGGCCCCCTGAGTTCGCCCGCTGTGGCCTACGCCCCACCATGGACTCTGCCTTGCCCCCAGGCCGTCCGCCCGAGTCCCCCTTCTCGGCTTCTGCCGTGCCCCCGGGCCGTCCGCCCGAGATCCCTTCCTGGTCCCCTACTGGGCTCCTGGGCGGTCAGCTTAGTCCCGTCCTCCGGACCCCCTCCACCCACCCTGGTGGCCTAGGGATACGTCCCTCCTCCGGACCCCCTCCACCCACCCTGCTGGATTTTTTTTGGATTTTTGTGTTGGGGTTTAGGGACGTCTGGAATCCGTCCCTTGAGGGGGGGGTTCTGTCACAGTTCTGTCTAAGTTTGGGTGTTTTCACTATTCTCTGTCATGTTTTCCTCCTGTCGTTAGTGTCCCTGTGTGTTCTCCTCCCTCCTCACCTGTGTCTCGTTTACCGATTGTGTTCACCTGTGTCTGGTAATTAGCCCTCCCTGTATTTAGTCTTGTCTCGTGCTGTGTTCAGTGTCGGTGCTTCTTTTGTTGGTGACGGACTTCACCGGTGAGTGTTCTGTGTTTGGCTGTATTCGTTCCATTTTAGCCTTGAAATAAAGGTTTACCAAAGTTATCTGCGCTTGGGTCCAGCTTCCTTCACTCAACCGTGACAAAAGTAGGGGAGAGGATGTTCCCGAAGAAGAGCTCTCCTCTATATCATATCCATGTAAGGTCTTTAGGACAAAAGAGGACCATGATAACATGACATATGAAGAATATCTTTCTTTAAAAGATGGTATTATAGATAACCTTTATAGAAACAGTATATCTCATACCACTCGCCAAGATCGCAAACGACAATTAGCAGAAAAGAAAAGAAAAAGTAAAGAAAAACGAAGAAAAAGCAAAATGAAAAGGAGAAGAAAAATGAAAAGCAGACGCAGAATGCGAATGAAAAGAAAAGGGGCAAAAGGACGGAAAACGAAAAAGACAAAAAGAAGGAAGGTGAAAAGAAAAAGGAACAAAGTGAAGAAATGTCAACTAGAGTATGGTGTTGTAGAGCCATTACCGGATCATAATAATCTTATAGATCAACTACCGCTAACCGACTGCTGCGAATGTGTTGAGCAAATACCAAAAGCAATGGCAGAGCTTTGTTTCAATATAATGAGAGAAAAAGCGCAATACTGTGGAATTGCCCTAATTGGCGACAGTGCCAGAACATGTATTAAAAGACTGTTGGAGGATCTCTATTCTAGTATCGGTTGTCATTACACCGAAGGATACGCCAAAACGTGTGACGACATAGACAAAGCTTTTGAAGACAATTATATGGTACCTGTCCTTACAGCTAAACAAATCCTACACCAGGTATTCAACAGATCACAAGAAGCACAAGAAGCCCCAGAAAGGATTACATTCAGAGCTAATAATGGTGAAACCGAAGAAGAAGCAAAGCAGATTATAATCGTTGCGGGTGAAAGGATAGAGAATTTGCATGTGATGTTAATGCATTTATCTGATATAAAAAATGCATTGGTATACTTCCAAGAGACTCCTAAACATCTACTTGGGCAGTGTGAATTGAACGATAAACCGATCACTGTAAATGTTTTTAGATGCAATGCATCTTTGTGTCAAAAACAGAGCATACAATGAGAGCACATGATACACTTTAAATGTTTCGTTTACAATACTATTACTATATATGAAAGCAAAAATAAACACATTTTCATTTTGTAATTGAGTACGCAGTACTGTCGTACCAATAATGACGTTCAAGAACGGCCTCAAGTGTATGATTGCGATTCTATTACACAAACTATCATTGTAATCAACAATATCGTAAAAATAATTTCATAATGTGGGCTAATTTGCTCCCAAACCTACGCTTTCTGCTTGAGTTAATCTCCGTCAGAAAGTAGTTCCCATGGTAACGATAGCCGATCGAACACTCCTGCTACCCCGTTTACAGTTATTGATATAATTATAGTAAATTATATATTATTAACCAATTTATTGAAAATAATTTATTGAAACTAATTCTTGAATTAGGCTATTTAAATATCTGAGTAATCACTGTGTGGGATTAGCGGAACAAATCAAATCAGGCTGTCCATGGAGCTGAAACATTTTGGGTTCAGAATGAAGGTGGATGTTCATGCTGCCATTAAAAGTGCAATTCTTGAAACAGCTCTCCATGAACTACATGCTAGACTTTTTTGCAGGTGGTGCTGTGGTGTTCACGGGTAGGACTACGTTATAGGAAGAGCTTTCCTCCAGTGGCCGTTTCATGACGTGTCCCGGACCGGCAAAAAGCGCGTTGCTCCACATCTTTCTGTTGTCTAGAGATGGAGCCCAGTAGCTGCGAAGCGATGACACATTTTTATGTCCGCTAACGGACATGATTTCTCTGGCCTCCAACCCTGCCTCCGCCAGCCGCTGTATGCAGGTGCTTCTGACATTTTATAGCTACCGATTTCCAACGAGAGACAATGTAAAACAGTGTAACGGCTGTGTGTCGCTAAATGTCGCTATGGAAACCACACTATGTAGGCTCATGGAAGTAGTTTCGGTAGGCTAGTGGCGTGTGTAGGCCACTGGATACTTTGTGATTAGGCACGTTCTATTTGATCGTTGTTTGATCGTGGAATCAAACACGCCTATTGACCAATCAGAGAGCTTGTTCAAACCTATGTGTTATAGAATACATGTTCTGGCACTGTCGCCAATTAGGGCAATTCCACAGTATCGCGCTTTTTCTCTCATTATATTGAAGCAAAGCTCTGCCATTGCTTTTGGTATTTGTTCAACACATTTGCAGCAGTCGGTTAGCGGTAGATGATCTATAAGATTATTATGATCCGGTAATGGCTCTACAACACCATCCTCTAGTTGACATTTCTTCACTTTGTTCCTTTTTCTTTTCACCTTCCTTCTTTTTGTCTTTTTCGTTTTCCGTCCTTTTGCCCCTTTTCTTTTCATTCGCATTCTGCGTTTGCTTTTCATTTTTCTTCTCCTTTTCATTTTTCTTCGTTTTTCTTTACTTTTTCTTTTCTGCTAATTGTCGTTTGCGATCTTGGCGAGTGGTATGAGATATACTGTTTCTATAAAGGTTATCTATAATACCATCTTTTAAAGAAAGATATTCTTCATATGTCATGTTATCATGGTCCTCTTTTGTCCTAAAGACCTTACATGGATATGATATAGAGGAGAGCTCTTCTTCGGGAACATCCTCTCCCCTACTTTGTAACATCCAGTCATTAAGCCCATATCCGTTATCCTGGTGATAATAAGGGGAGGCTATATCAGACTTGGTTTTTCTCAGATACATGGCTAGTTTTCAACGGTCGTCTTAGTGGGGTCCTTAGTTTTATATGATTTTGCTGAGTGGGGTGGGACTTATTGCGTTGAGTGGGAGGAGTCATCTGTAGAAAGTACTCTGTTTGAGTAGATTTCGTTAGGATTCTGACTCTTAATGGCAGTTTGTGAATTTGAGGCTATTTCAGTGAAACAAGGCTGTTTTGAACATTTGACAGATTTATGCTTAATTCTCTCAAAAAGATACTGGAAGATACACTTTTATGTTTAAAAGCTGACCACTACCATGAACGCACTCTGTTTTATTAGATTTCAGCACACGGGGTCTCTACTGTAAACAGAAAAAAACATACAAAAACATACATGATATTATAAAATAAAAATAAAAATTACTTACCAGAGTTTTTCAAGATCAGATACAGGTCAAGAAAATGCATAGAGGAGGTATGGTGCTGGCTCATTAGCCCTCTCACTCTTCTTTGAATGATCCTGTGCAATTTTTTAAAGTTGAACTCCTATCCCCTTATAAACCAAAATAACAATAGCCCTTAATTAACACCAATCATTTAAAAAAACTTACATCTAATTTAGAGAGGACAACTAAAAGTGTAAGGTGACTGTTTTAAACTAATTCCACCACATATATATCTTATTTTAACCCTATAATGTATTTACTTTAAAAAAATAAAATAAAAGTCCTCTCCTGCTGATAATCAGGTATGCGGGTCACCATGTCTCTGCTTTAAAGAGTCCTTATCCAGGTGATTAACTATGCGTCTTTTGTCCCCCCACAGAGTGAAACTCTGCCCTTGCATTGATCTTCAGTAGACAAAGCCTTGTATGTCTGTAAATGAATATTTTTAATTTACCCTCACACTGTTGATTCTATGTATTTTAAATGTTTACAGCTTTTCTTTGTTCACAAGCCCTACAACTAAAGAGAACATCCTTAGGTATCACTATTAAAACCTAAATAAGATATTTTTTTAATTAATATGAATACCCTCTTTGCAAACAGATACTTCCTTGTAGTTAACAGTTTCACAAAAACTTAAAAAGAAACATGAGGAGCCATTTTTCTTTTTTGAAAGGTGACTTGGTAAGTGGAAATGACTGTCTTTTTATTTAGTTTGAGCGTATTTCTATTTTCACCTAATTCCACCCCCCACTATCTGCCGGCCTCATAGCCAAAGGAAGGGGTGGAGAAAGGGGGGAGAGGCCTGGGCGGTGAGGGGGCGGGGGCTAGACAGTCTCAAGCATAACTTCAAAGAGACACCTAGATTAACATCAAAGGCTTATAACACACCAGTGTGAAATCACACCTGCCTGTTATAACACCTCACATCAAAGGGCAAAACATCAAAGGCTAATTAGATTAGACAACTCTGAGGGGACAGGGGCAAGACAGTCTCATGCATAACTTCAAAGAGACTGCCTTAATCAACACCTAGATTAACATCAGAGGCTTTTTTCACACCTACCTGTTATAACAACTCACATCAAAGGATTATACTACAAAGGGGTGTGAGGGGACAGGAGCCAGACAGCATAACTTCAAAGAGACTGCCTTAATCAATACATCAAAGGATTAGACAACAAAGGCACTACACAGGGGGGCTTTTCACACCTACCTGTTATAACTAGGGCTGCAACAAACTACTAATTTGATAATCGATTAATCTATCGATTAATGAAACGATTAATCGATTATTCGGATCGTTAAGGTTTTAACTGTACTACTACTTATATCGATACTGCTTATCGATCCGGTCCTTTTAACGATAGTATTAACGGTTCTTTTGACAAGAAATAAGGTAAACTAACTAAACAAATTGTGAACAAAACTAACATTGCTTTTTATTTTAATTAAATGCATAATATTTCACATCAAAAGAAACAACAATGCTTTAACAAATCGTATAAAATAATCTGATGACAGAACTGTAAACAGAATAGCTGAAACGTTAACTAAATAAATAACTCAGTTTACTCTAATCATTAACCCAAGTTTGTATAATGTAGTTAACTCCGTGTGTTGCTGGTAGCATACATAACACCTGACGTGGAAACGTTACTCGTGGATGGGGCTACAGAGCTGCTAGAAAGACAGTCGAACCCGGTGCATTCCTGCGTCTGGATGTGGAGCACTTTTGCTAAATGTTTAGACAAATTGCTCGTGTTACCGCCCTTACATGATAAACTGTTATTGCACTTTTGGTAACGAGCATTGTCCACATCAAGACGGCTAAAGTTTAACCACACCTCGGAGCGCGTTCTCTCCGCCATCTCCTCCATGTGTGTGTTGCTGCATGTAGCAGCTGCGTGTGTGTGTAAACTGCCCCGCCCCCTCGCAAGCAGGCGGGGGAGAGATCTCTCGTCTGAATTGGGAAGATCGAAAATACATTATCGACGCATTTTGTAGTCATATTGCATATTAGAAACGGAGTTGGCGACACTAAGACTGAGATATAATGTTTATGTAGCAATAATACATATGACATATGTTTTAAATGTCTCCTCTACCGATAAAAAAGAGCGATGACGTTGGAGCTTAACAGGGTGTAGTAGTAGTAGTACAAATGCTGTTTCAATCACATTAGTATGCATAAAAAGTGACCGGTGACACGCCCCCAATTATGCAAATGAGCTAAGTCCCGCCTCCCCTCGCCTCCCATTGGTCGAGAGCTTTTTATCAGAGCTATGTCCCGCCTCCCATTGTTTGAGACCCTTTGATGTGAAGGGTGATGTGTTATAACGGGTAGGTGTGAAAAGCCCCCCTGTGGAATGCCTTTGTTGTCTAATTCTTTTGATGTGTTGATTAAGGTAGTCTCTTTGAAGTTATGCTGTCTGGTCCCTCAGGGGTTATCTAATCTAATTAGCCTTTGATGTTTTGCCCTTTGATCTTAATCTAGGTATTTTTATGAGTGAGACATGGTTTGTTGTCTAATTCCTTGATGTGTCGATTAAGGTAGTCTCTTTGAAGTTATGCTGTCTGGTCCCTCAGGGGTTATCTAATCTAATTAGCCTTAGATGTTATGAGCCTGTGATGTTAATTTAGGTATTTTTATGAGTGAGACATGTGTCAGTTAAGATAGTCTCTCTGAAGTTAGGATGTCTGGCCCGCTCAGTGTGCCCCGGCCTCTCCCCCCCCCCTTTTCTCCACCCCTTCCTCCGGCAAGGAGATTGTGGGGGGTGGAATTAGATGAAAATAGAAATATGCTCAAAACTAAATAAAGACAGTAATTTCCACTTACCAAGTCACCTTTCAAAAAAGAAAAAATTGCCAAAATGTGACAACTTACAGCCATCCGTCCGGGGCTCCAGTCAAGAAACGAATGCCGCATCTATGCTGAGTGCAGATGCATACAGCCAGAGATCTGTGCACAAACTTTTCACACACAAACACACACACACACACACACACACACACACACACACACACACACACACACACACACACACACACACACACACACACACACACACACCACACACACACACACACACACACACACACACACACACACACACACACACAAACACACACACACACACACACACACAGAGTTGCCCCTTTGATGTGGGGGTTGAGATAAGGGATGCTAATCTATATGCTGATTAGACACGGTGTCTGCTAAGGATGTTTCTTCTCAAGTTTTTGTGAAACTGTTAACTAAAAGTAAGTATCTGTTTTGCAAAGAGGGTATTCATATTAATTTAAAAAAGAGCTTATCTAGTTTTTAATAGTGATAACTAAGTTTCACTCTGTGGGGGGCAAAAGACGCATCCTTAAACACATGGATAAAGGACTCTTTAAAGCAGAGACATGGCGACCAGCATACCTGAATATCAGCAGGAGAGGACTCTTTTTAAGTAAATACATTATAGAGTTAGAATAAGATATATATATATGTGGTGGAATTAGTTTAAAACAGCCACCCTACACTTTTTAGTTGTCCTCTCTAGATTTGATCCAGGGTTTTGTAGTAGTATTTACCATGGTATATAACTTAGACTAAGTTAACTATCTAAACACTCAGAGTCCTTTACCTCACCTGAGCTTATCCAGAGCTTGACTGACACACAGAGACCAATCAAGGGCTTTTTGATCTATGATCTGTATGACAGTGGCCATGACGGCAGGCCACATCATGTAGACAGCCAGTCACCCTGTGTGAGGCAGGCCCACATGTGTACAGCATTGCGTTCAAAATAAATTAAAAAACTAAATGGGTCGCGAAATATACTGGGGCGGCCGTTAATATACTGGGCGGCCCACCCCAGTAAAGTCTATGTGTGGGAAATCCTGGAATATCAGATACAATTAGCATCTAACCAGAAGTGCGAATGAAGCAGTGAACTGCAGTATATTTGATATACATCCAATATATAAAAGGTTATGTTAATATTGATCAGCTGGTCAGAAACTTGACTCCATAGGAAATATAAAAAGATATATGTTGAGCGTGATCATAACTTTCCAATAGCACAAAGTTGCAGATCCGCTGTTGCAGGTTTAGCCATTCAGTCAGCCAAGTGTAAAATATGCATTTATTATCACCTTTTCTATTTGGCCAACGCCGTCTGTTTCATGATTGTGATCAACCTTAATTAAATGTGCTAATAATATCTTTGTCTCAGTTCATTTCAGACTGCAACACACGTACACAAAACAAACTACTTAGTTGGGTTATAAAAGAGTTAGCTTATTAATTCTCTAAGTTTAAGTCAAGTTATACATCATAGTTCAGATTACTAAGATAATGAAGCTTCTATTTACGTTGCCATATGTATAAAGTATCTACATACGTGTAATGTAAAATAATCAAAAGGTTTGACTGGTAAAGATTCTCACTTTTTACAGAGAGCTCCGCTGCCCCTCAACATAACAAGTCCCGCCCTCCTCACCAGATCATTTAAAAGTAGGGGTGGAAATTGGTGAAAAAAGAAATGCGCTCAAACTAAATAACAAGCCAGTCATTTACACTCACCAAGTCACCTTTTCAAAAAAAGAAAAATGGCCAAGAGATGCCTAGATATGGGTTTAATCAGCGAGACCCCTGTGACAACCTACAGCCATCAGTCCGGAGCGCCAATCAAGAAACGAATGCAGCATCTGTGCCGGTTTCAGACGCCTCCAGCCGAAGAACTTCATGAAGAATGGACTCTGAAAAATGGCGATGTTTGGGGTTATGTATTCAACTATATGGCGAATGAACTGCATTTCCACAATCTGAAGAATGGAGAAACGTATGGACCCCGCAGTGTTAAAGCGACACTGACCTCAACAGATTGGGCTGTGTTAACTCTGGTGTCTTCCAGAGATCTCCACGCGACCACTGTATCGGAAGAAGTAGTGCATCGAGAAACCATAGTGGAACCAGCGGTGTACAAGATATTTGCAAAGAAAAGCAAAGAAACGCATACAGCATGCGAGATCAAAGAAGAGTTTTCACCGCTGTCCCTCAATGTGAAGGAAGAAGAAGAAGGAGATATCCCCCCGCCGCCAGAAGTGAGAAGAATCCTGACAAGCACCGTATGGGAAACTAAAAGCGGACCATCGGGGCGGTGGTATTACCGTGCAAGCCGTTTGGTGACGCTAGGAAAGGACCCCTCAGATGATTTTGTTTTGGAGTATTTCAACTCTACATGCGGGGTTTTTCAGACATCCTTTCGGGTGCCTCTGACTGCTTGGCTGAAAATGATTGATGGAAAAGCTACAAAGCTTAAAGAATTTTTTAAACAGAGTCAGACATCGATGGACATTATAAAGGTGAAAAAGACTCTCACTTTTGCAGAGGACTCAGTATCCCACTCAACATAACAAGTCATACCCTCCTCACCAGATCATTTTAAAAACTAAGGACCCCGCAAAGAAAAGCATTGAGTTTTCTATCTAGATAAAAGGTCTTACGAAAATGTGTTATCTATGTATCAAGATGATGTGTTTAAAAATGAATCTTGTGAAAAATACCAACGCTGTGAGAGACGTCATAAAGACACTCATTTTAACCACAGTGTTTGTTCTCTACAAATGTTTAAAGATTGTTACAAAATGTAAAAAATAAAAAAGGTATGGAGACAAAATTAATTCAGGTGACTCTGTCTTTTATCAGGAAAACAAAAATATAATACAAATGGTTTAAGAGGTCAAATGTAACCATCTTGGACTTAATATTCAAAACAAAATACTTTATCTGAATACATTTTCTTTTTAAAGCACTTTTCGAAATTATATTATTTATTTATTAACTTAGGCCCTTAAGACCCATCTGTTTGCCAAGGCTTTCGGCCCCTAAATCGATCTGTTGTTTTGTCTGTCTGCCTTTTGTTTTGTTATGTTGTTTTTTGCCTATTACTTGTAAAGCGACCTTGGGTCCCTTGAAAGGCGCTATATAAATTCAAGTTATTATTATTATTATTATTATTATTTCAGTGGAACAATCCAGTTTCTGTTAACATCAACGCTTTTTTCTCTTCTCTTGTGTTACTAAGATACTTTTAGACCCACTTTGGCGTGTGCAACACTTAACAACTGGTAGAATATGAAGTACTTTTGTAAGGATTTTGTTTTAAATGGTGGTTTTTTTTTTTTGTAGCTTTTTTTTTGTAAAAACACTTGTTCAGTTAAACAAGGTTTTTTCTTTTTCTGATAACCTTACATATTTTTAGTTATTTTCTACTACCAAGATACTTTAAGATACACCTTGATGTATGCAACACTTAACAAAGGGTATAATATGAAGTACTTGGTAAGGAAGGGGGTTTTTCTTTAGGGGGTGCAAAACTTTAGAACTGGGTAAAATATTCATTAATTGTAATGAATTGAGTTTTCTTTTTCTTTTTGATTTTCAACATACTATTTGTACACAATGACTTTTTCCATATTTCTGACAAAACTATACTTTTTGACTTTTTCCGTAAAATCCTGACAAAACTATTGCTTATTCTTAATTTTGACCTATTGCTGCGTGGTTGGAAATGATAGATGAAAAAGCTACAACGCTTAAAGAACTTTTTTTAAAAACTCTCAATTCTATAAATGACTCCCCCCATTCAACGCAATAAGTCCCACCCTCCACTCGGCAAATCCTCTAAAACGAAGGACCTCACTAAGACAACCGTTGTAAACTAGCCATGGATCTGAGAAAAACCAAGACTCCCCCCGCGAGTTGCAGCCAGGAACAGACTCCTGGACTACCATCATCACCACCATTCTGGACCGCCGAATCCGGCAATACTACCGCTGCTGATTTTGCTCCTTGGGCCAAGACGTCTCTGTTTGTGGACACAGTGAATTCGGTGTTGGTTGATATTGTGGAGAGGGTGATACATCGGTACAGAGAATAAATCTGCAACGGGTGTCGAGTCAGTCACCCCGGCCAGAGGCAACACGATTTTATGAATGACATGTCCGATTTCTACTTCAGAAACAATTACAATGCGTTAATGAAAAGACTCTGGCTCACCGACTTCATTACTGAGATCGACCAGACTCTTATTGATAAAGACATTTTCACGGATGATTCGAGGATCCAAGGCGCTTCGGAGGCTTTTCTTCACAATCTCAAAAATTGCAGACGCCTCAAGGAGAGACTTGAAAAGATCCAGGCCGAGTTGGATGGAGAAGAAGAAGACTATTAACCAGCAGTTGACTGAAGCCAGGGATTTGTTTTTGATACATTGACTTTTATCTCTTTTAAAGTAAAATAAAAATGGGGAACTACTATGCAAAATGCTCTGTATATATTGAACACAATATAGTCAATATCCTTTTAATAGGGGTGGTGATGAGGACGATTGAAAACAGAATGAGTAGTGACCCCTGTGTAAAAAGAACGGCTGAAGTTTGTAAACTGGAAGACATTATGGATATCGTTCGTTCTGGCAGTACTATTCCGGGTCATTGGGAAACGATTATAAACGAGACATTTAAAGTGGTCCTGGAATCTTCATTTTCCGAAACATTCTGTAACATTACCGCAGAAATGAAACAAACATCAAAAGTGTATCATGTGCTCTCACTGTATGCTCTGTTTGTAGATGTGATGCATCTTTGTGTCGAAAACAGCATACACATGAATATTCTGACTGAAGTGAAAAAACTCCACCAGAATATTTCCAGTAATATGGGGAATTCCAAGCTGGAGACGGTCCTGGGGATGTTACAATCAGTATAACTATTGATTTTTGTGTGTGTGAAAAAATAAAAAATGTGTTTTTTACATTTTAAAAACTGTTGTCTTCATTATAGCAAGGGGAGTGTGTCTGGTACATGTGTATTACAGTCCTTCACATGCACTGGTGTCTTCATTATAACAAGGGGGGGATAACGGGGAAGATGTAGGATAAATGTGTACTGAAACGTGCGTATTATACACCCACAGAAACGCAGAAACACGGAAACACACAGAAACACAGAAACACAGACACACAGAAAACACCCTGAATCAAATCTAGAGACGACCATTATGAGTCAGATGCTTGACGAAATCTACTAAAACAAAGTACTTCATGGTAGTGGTCAGCTTTTATACACAAAAGTGTATCTTTTCAGTAACTTTCTCAGAGAATTTAAGCATAAATCTGTAAAATGTTCAAAACAGCCTTGTTTCACTGAAATAGCCCTCAAAATCACAAAAGGCCATTAAGAGTCAGATGCTTTATGAAATCTAATAAAACAGAGTACTTTCATGGTAGTGGTCTGCTTTTAAAAAGAAAAGTGTATCTTTCGGTAACATTTCTGAGAGAATTAAGCATAAATCTGTCAAATGTGCAAAGCAGCCTTAGGATACATGACAAAATGCCATTAAGAGTGGGAATCCTAACGAAATCTACTCAGAGTACTTCATGGTAGTGGTCAGTTTTTAGATACAAAAGTGTATCTTTCGGTAACATTTTCTGAGAGAATTAAGCATAAATCTGTCAAATGTGCAAAGCAGCCTTCACTGAAATAGCCTCAAAATCACAAAATGCCATTAAGAGTGGGAATCTTAACGAAATCTACTCAGAGTACTTCATGGTAGTGGTCAGTTTTTAAATACAAAAGTGTAGCTTTCTACTACGACACAGATAGTATAATCTATGTGACAAGACAGGGGGGAGACTCCACTGCCCATGGAGGTTGTATCTGGGGGATCCCTAAAAGTTATGCTTACCAGACCAAAACATTTAAAAAAGGTTGGGATGCGTTTTTGTGTAACCCCTTTCACACGCATCCCAACCTTTTTTAAATGTTTTGGTCTGGTAAGCATAACTTTTAGGGATCCCCCAGATACAACCTCCATGGGCAGTGGAGTCTCCCCCCTGTCTTGTCACATAGATTATACTATCTGTGTCGTAGTAGAAAGCTCTGTGCTGTAATTTCTCCAATTCACTGTACAGTTTCAGCCAGTTTGTGATTGTGAGGCTATTTCATTGAAGGCTGTTTTGAACATATGACAGATTTATGTTTAATTCTCTCGAAAAGGTTACTGAAAGATACACTTTTGTATTTAAAAACTGACCACTACCATGAAGTACTCTGAGTAGATTTCGTTAAGATTCCCACTCTTAATGGCATTTTGTGATTTTGAGGCTATTTCAGTGAAGGCTGCTTTGCACATATGACAGATTTATGCTTAATTCTCTCAGAAAATGTTACCGAAAGATACACTTTTGTATCTAAAAACTGACCACTACCATGAAGTACTCTGAGTAGATTTCGTTAGGATTCCCACTCTTAATGGCATTTTGTCATGTATCCTAAGGCTGCTTTGCACATTTGACAGATTTATGCTTAATTCTCTCAGAAATGTTACCGAAAGATACACTTTTCTTTTTAAAAGCAGACCACTACCATGAAAGTACTCTGTTTTATTAGATTTCATAAAGCATCTGACTCTTAATGGCCTTTTGTGATTTTGAGGGCTATTTCAGTGAAACAAGGCTGTTTTGAACATTTTACAGATTTATGCTTAAATTCTCTGAGAAAGTTACTGAAAAGATACACTTTTGTGTATAAAAGCTGACCACTACCATGAAGTACTTTGTTTTAGTAGATTTCGTCAAGCATCTGACTCATAATGGTCGTCTCTAGATTTGATTCAGGGTGTGTTTCTGTGTTTCTGTGTGTTTCCGTGTTTCTGCGTTTCTGTGGGTGTATAATACGCACGTTTCAGTACACATTTATCCTACATCTTCCCTGTTATCCCCCCCTTGTTATAATAAAGACACCAGTGCATGTGAAGGACTGTAATACACATGTATCAGACACACTCCCCTTGCTATAATGAAGACAACAGTTTTTAAAATGTAAAAAACACATTTTTTATTTTTTCACACACACAAAAATCAATAGTTATACTGATTGTAACATCCCCAGGACCGTCTCCAGCTTGGAATTCCCCATATTACTGGAAATATTCTGGTGGAGTTTTTTCACTTCAGTCAGAATATTCATGTGTATGCTGTTTTCGACACAAAGATGCATCACATCTACAAACAGAGCATACAGTGAGAGCACATGATACACTTTTGATGTTTGTTTCATTTCTGCGGTAATGTTACAGAATGTTTCGGAAAATGAAGATTCCAGGACCACTTTAAATGTCTCGTTTATAATCGTTTCCCAATGACCCGGAATAGTACTGCCAGAACGAACGATATCCATAATGTCTTCCAGTTTACAAACTTCAGCCGTTCTTTTTACACAGGGGTCACTACTCATTCTGTTTTCAATCGTCCTCATCACCACCCCTATTAAAAGGATATTGACTATATTGTGTTCAATATATACAGAGCATTTTGCATAGTAGTTCCCCATTTTTATTTTACTTTAAAAGAGATAAAAGTCAATGTATCAAAAACAAATCCCTGGCTTCAGTCAACTGCTGGTTAATAGTCTTCTTCTTCTCCATCCAACTCGGCCTGGATCTTTTCAAGTCTCTCCTTGAGGCATCTGCAATTTTTGAGATTGTGAAGAAAAGCCTCCGAAGCGCCTTGGATCCTCGAATCATCCGTGAAAATGTCTTTATCAATAAGAGTCTGGTCGATCTCAGTAATGAAGTCGGTGAGCCAGAGTCTTTTCATTAACGCATTGTAATTGTTTCTGAAGTAGAAATCGGACATGTCATTCATAAAATCGTGTTGCCTCTGGCCGGGGTGACTGACTCGACACCCGTTGCAGATTTATTCTCTGTACCGATGTATCACCCTCTCCACAATATCAACCAACACCGAATTCACTGTGTCCACAAACAGAGACGTCTTGGCCCAAGGAGCAAAATCAGCAGCGGTAGTATTGCCGGATTCGGCGGTCCAGAATGGTGGTGATGATGGTAGTCCAGGAGTCTGTTCCTGGCTGCAACTCGCGGGGGGAGTCTTGGTTTTTCTCAGATCCATGGCTAGTTTACAACGGTTGTCTTAGTGAGGTCCTTCGTTTTAGAGGATTTGCCGAGTGGAGGGTGGGACTTATTGCGTTGAATGGGGGGAGTCATTTATAGAATTGAGAGTTTTTAAAAAAAGTTCTTTAAGCGTTGTAGCTTTTTCATCTATCATTTCCAACCACGCAGCAATAGGTCAAAATTAAGAATAAGCAATAGTTTTGTCAGGATTTTACGGAAAAAGTCAAAAAGTATAGTTTTGTCAGAAATATGGAAAAAGTCATTGTGTACAAATAGTATGTTGAAAATCAAAAAGAAAAAGAAAACTCAATTCATTACAATTAATGAATATTTTACCCAGTTCTAAAGTTTTGCACCCCCTAAAGAAAAACCCCCTTCCTTACCAAGTACTTCATATTATACCCTTTGTTAAGTGTTGCATACATCAAGGTGTATCTTAAAGTATCTTGGTAGTAGAAAATAACTAAAAATATGTAAGGTTATCAGAAAAAGAAAAAACCTTGTTTAACTGAACAAGTGTTTTTACAAAAAAAAAGCTACAAAAAAAAAAACCCACCATTTAAAACAAAATCCTTACAAAAGTACTTCATATTCTACCAGTTGTTAAGTGTTGCACGCGCTAAAGTGGGTCTAAAAGTATCTTAGTAACACAAGAGAAGAGAAAAAAGCGTTGATGTTAACAGAAACTGGATTGTTCCACTGAAATAATAAATAAATAATTTCGAAAAGTGCGTTTAAAAAGAAAATGTATTCAGATAAAGTATTTTGTTTTGAATATTAAGTCCAAGATGGTTACATTTGACCTCTTAAACCATTTGTATTATATTTTTGTTTTCCTGATAAAAGACAGAGTCACCTGAATTAATTTTGTCTCCATACCTTTTTTATTTTTTACATTTTGTAACAATCTTTAAACATTTGTAGAGAACAAACACTGTGGTTAAAATGAGTGTCTTTATGACGTCTCTCACAGCGTTGGTATTTTTCACAAGATTCATTTTTAAACACATCATCTTGATACATAGATAACACATTTTCATAAGACCTTTTATCTAGATAGAAAACTCAATGCTTTTCTTTGAGGGGTCCTTAGTTTTTAAAATGATCTGGTGAGGAGGGTATGACTTGTTATGTTGAGTGGGATACTGAGTCCTCTGCAAAAGTGAGAGTCTTTTTCACCTTTATAATGTCCATCGATGTCTGACTCTGTTTAAAAAATTCTTTAAGCTTTGTAGCTTTTCCATCAATCATTTTCAGCCAAGCAGTCAGAGGCACCCGAAAGGATGTCTGAAAAACCCCGCATGTAGAGTTGAAATACTCCAAAACAAAATCATCTGAGGGGTCCTTTCCCAGCGTCACCAAACGGCTTGCACGGTAATACCACCGCCCCGATGGTCCGCTTTTAGTTTCCCATACGGTGCTTGTCAGGATTCTTCTCACTTCTGGCGGCGGGGGGGATATCTCCTTCTTCTTCTTCCTTCACATTGAGGGACAGCGGTGAAAACTCTTCTTTGATCTCGCATGCTGTATGCGTTTCTTTGCTTTTCTTTGCAAATATCTTGTACACCGCTGGTTCCACTATGGTTTCTCGATGCATTACTTCTTCCGATACAGTGGTCGCGTGTAGATCTCTGGAAGACACCAGAGTTAACACAGCCCAATCTGTTGAGGTCAGTGTCGCTTTAACACTGCGGGGTCCATACGTTTCTCCATTCTTCAGATTGTAGAAATGCAGTTCATTCGCCATATAGTTGAATACATAACCCCAAACATCGCCATTTTTCAGAGTCCATTCTTCATGAAGTTCTTCGGCTGGAGGCGTCTGAAACCGGCACAGATGCTGCATTCGTTTCTTGATTGGCGCTCCGGACTGATGGCTGTAGGTTGTCACAGGGGTCTCGCTGATTAAACCCATATCTAGGCATCTCTTGGCCATTTTTCTTTTTTTGAAAAGGTGACTTGGTGAGTGTAAATGACTGGCTTGTTATTTAGTTTGAGCGCATTTCTTTTTTCACCAATTTCCACCCCTACTTTTAAATGATCTGGTGAGGAGGGCGGGACTTGTTATGTTGAGGGGCAGCGGAGCTCTCTGTAAAAAGTGAGAATCTTTACCAGTCAAACCTTTTGATTATTTTACATTACACGTATGTAGATACTTTATACATATGGCAACGTAAATAGAAGCTTCATTATCTTAGTAATCTGAACTATGATGTATAACTTGACTTAAACTTAGAGAATTAATAAGCTAACTCTTTTATAACCCAACTAAGTAGTTTGTTTTGTGTACGTGTGTTGCAGTCTGAAATGAACTGAGACAAAGATATTATTAGCACATTTAATTAAGGTTGATCACAATCATCAAACAGACGGCGTTGGCCAAATAGAAAAGGTGATAATAAATGCATATTTTACACTTGGCTGACTGAATGGCTAAACCTGCAACAGCGGATCTGCAACTTTGTGCTATTGGAAAGTTATGATCACGCTCAACATATATCTTTTTATATTTCCTATGGAGTCAAGTTTCTGACCAGCTGATCAATATTAACATAACCTTTTATATATTGGATGTATATCAAATATACTGCAGTTCACTGCTTCATTCGCACTTCTGGTTAGATGCTAATTGTATCTGATATTCCAGGATTTCCCACACATAGACTTTACTGGGGTGGGCCGCCCAGTATATTAACGGCCGCCCCAGTATATTTCGCGACCCATTTAGTTTTTTAATTTATTTTGAACGCAATGCTGTACACATGTGGGCCTGCCTCACACAGGGTGACTGGCTGTCTACATGATGTGGCCTGCCGTCATGGCCACTGTCATACAGATCATAGATCAAAAAGCCCTTGATTGGTCTCTGTGTGTCAGTCAAGCTCTGGATAAGCTCAGGTGAGGTAAAGGACTCTGAGTGTTTAGATAGTTAACTTAGTCTAAGTTATATACCATGGTAAATACTACTACAAAACCCTGGATCAAATCTAGAGAGGACAACTAAAAAGTGTAGGGTGGCTGTTTTAAACTAATTCCACCACATATATATATATATATATCTTATTCTAACCCTATAATGTATTTACTTAAAAAGAGTCCTCTCCTGCTGATATTCAGGTATGCTGGTCGCCATGTCTCTGCTTTAAAGAGTCCTTTATCCATGTGTTTAAGGATGCGTCTTTTGCCCCCCACAGAGTGAAACTTAGTTATCACTATTAAAAACTAGATAAGCTCTTTTTTAAATTAATATGAATACCCTCTTTGCAAAACAGATACTTACTTTTAGTTAACAGTTTCACAAAAACTTGAGAAGAAACATCCTTAGCAGACACCGTGTCTAATCAGCATATAGATTAGCATCCCTTATCTCAACCCCCACATCAAAGGGGCAACTCTGTGTGTGTGTGTGTGTGTGTGTGTGTGTGTGTGTGTGTGTGTGTGTGTGTGTGTGTGTGTGTGTGTGTGTGTGTGTGTGTGTGTGTGTGTGTGTTTGTGTGTGAAAAGTTTGTGCACAGATCTCTGGCTGTATGCATCTGCACTCAGCATAGATGCGGCATTCGTTTCTTGACTGGAGCCCCGGACGGATGGCTGTAAGTTGTCACATTTTGGCAATTTTTCTTTTTTGAAAGGTGACTTGGTAAGTGGAAATTACTGTCTTTTATTTAGTTTTGAGCATATTTCTATTTTCATCTAATTCCACCCCCCACAATCTCCTTGCCGGAGGAAGGGGTGGAGAAAAGGGGGGGGAGAGGCCGGGGCACACTGAGCGGGCCAGACATCCTAACTTCAGAGAGACTATCTTAACTGACGCATGTCTCACTCATAAAAATACCTAAATTAACATCACAGGCTCATAACATCTAAGGCTAATTAGATTAGATAACCCCTGAGGGACCAGACAGCATAACTTCAAAGAGACTACCTTAATCGACACATCAAGGAATTAGACAACAAACCATGTCTCACTCATAAAAATACCTAGATTAAGATCAAAGGGCAAAACATCAAAGGCTAATTAGATTAGATAACCCCTGAGGGACCAGACAGCATAACTTCAAAGAGACTACCTTAATCAACACATCAAAAGAATTAGACAACAAAGGCATTCCACAGGGGGGCTTTTCACACCTACCCGTTATAACACATCACTCTTCACATCAAAGGGTCTCAAACAATGGGAGGCGGGACATAGCTCTGATAAAAAGCTCTCGACCAATGGGAGGCGAGGGGAGGCGGGACTTAGCTCATTTGCATAATTGGGGGCGTGTCACCTGTCACTTTTTATGCATACTAATGTGATTGAAACAGCATTTGTACTACTACTTGTAGTGTAGAACACATGTGATGACGTCACCAACGAATTGACGACTGAGGGGACAGGGGCCAGACAGTCTCATGCATAACTTCAAAGAGACTGCCTTAATCAACACCTAGATTAACATCAGAGGCTTTTTTCACACCTACCTGTTATAACAACTCACATCAAAGGATTAGACTACAAAGGGGTGTGAGGGGACAGGGGCCAGAAAGGATCTCGAACAATGGGAGGCGGGACTTAGCTCATTTGCATAATTTGGGGCGTGTCACCTGTTACTAAGAGTCTGTCTAAGAGATGCTTGAAACCGTTGTTACATACAGTTACGGCATTTCCTGTTTCTGCCGGAGAGAGGGGAAGCCGTCCCAAAGCTTGCTGCTGTATTTACTCCCTCCATCTGACAGGAGGGAGCCTCGTTGAGCTCCGAGTGTGGCTACAGACGGAGTTCACTCCGTCACGGAGGGGTAGGGTCGAGGGAGTGGTTTGGGATTGGGCCTGAGAAACGGCCACTCAGTGCAGGCAGCTCTGCTGATTTCTCCTCCCTGGCTGCAGGCTGATAACAGACAGTTGGGATCGCGGCGAAATGCTCTCTGCAGACCCATTCTCACAGCGTTTATCAACCTTTTTCTTACTCAATATCAAGCCACACTTATTGTTTTTACTTCGGCTATGACTTTGTGTGTGCTCAGGATGAGTTTGGCTGTGTTTCGATGTGTATCGCTAAACAAGGACACCACACCTCCACAGAGCTCAGCGCGATTCACAAAGTCCCGACCAATCAGAGCACACTGTGCTCACACGGAGGGTGGGGGCTAGAGCTATTGGAGCTACAACGAGCCGTTAAAGGCAGAGAGTGAAATTCAGTGAATACACGTAGTTTACAGAGATGCTGTTTGAGAAACCAATGTGAGTTTGGAAAATTGCACAATATAAATCTATTCTAGTAGACCTCAACAATGGAATTATGATCAGTGGAAATGGCCATGACATGGGACCTTTAAGAACGTCACCTGGCCTGTATGTTAATTTCATATGTTTTTAAAACATTGTTTATGCTTTAAAACCACTTGTATGTGTTTTCAGAATATGTTAGTAAAGATTTGGGTCCACATTAAAACACTTAAACAATTCAACAAAGATAATTTGTAATTGCTGAAATGATGGAACTTATAGACATCCCCCTGATGTCTGTTAGGAACTTCCTCCGTGAGATATATAGTATATAGGCAGCATAGCCGCGGGAAGTCATTTTGCTCAGGGGGTGCTGCCAAAAGTGGGGAGGAGGCCGCTTAAAAAAAAAAGAAAAAAGGCGGTGCCGGCTGTCAGCGATACGAGCCGCATAAATGGTTTGTTTAAGGCGAGACACGCCAGGCAAAAACATCGTTTTTCATGCACTGGTCAATTTTGAGATGTTGTGCTATTTTGATTTCATAACATGTTTTCTTTCAGGCTTTTGGAAGGAAAACGTACAAAATACACATTTAAGTGTTTATTTTACTATAGTTTGTCTATTTGCGTCTGTATATTTCTCCTAAATTCACCAAAAGTTAGCATTCTAACGTAACATAAAGTACCGCGACCACTGTGTGCACCATGTCAACAGAGATATCGTTGGAAAGCTCCGTCTCTCCAGCACAATCTCATCAGATCCAAATATGGTCATTTCCTTTGTATCAGCAACCAATCGTGAAAGTACAAAAGGTTCTTAAACCAATACACAAAATCTCATTGGCTGGTGTCAATTTCTGACAACGTGATTCGTTCAGAAGCGTCACGTGGTGTGCTAAAACAATTCCTGGTTAGCTTTCCGCTAGAAATTGAAATCTCAAAATGGCAAAAGAACGGCGAAAAAAACGTTCACAGAGAAGACAACAACAATTGTCACTTGCACTAAGCAAGATTATACAAAAAACAAATGACCCCGAACATGAAATACCTTCACGGAGTGCGTCGAGGCGCAAGCTGTCATCCAAAGAACAGGAGGGTTTAGCTAGCGCCTCAATCTTTAAAGGTCGTTTTCTCAAAATGAGTTTTTTCTCCTACTCTGAGTTCGAAATGTCAACTTCAGTAGCACCTTCCAGTTATATTCCTATCAATATTATGAAGGCTTTTACAGAAGGGTTTGTTCATATGTCATTCATAGCCTGAATTATACAACATTGTATACCTAAAAACATGGCGAAAATTGATATTTTAGGGCTGTTGACAGTATTTTCTGATTTATGGAGTGATAAAGAGAGATATCCAAAATCCCTTCTGTAAAAGCCTTAGATGCTAATATGACTACAAAATGTCCAAGTGTCACTGTATACAACAACATCATCCAGATACACAGCGCAGCCAGCAAGACCTGACACCACCTGGTTCATCAGGCGTTGAAACGTGGCCGGGGCATTTCGTAACCCAAATGGCATTACGGTGTATGAGTACAACCCACTGGACGTGATAAATGAGGCGATCTCCCTAGCTCTTGCAGTTAACGGGACCTGCCAGTAACCCTTTAGCAGGTCAAATTTACTGACAAACTTAGCAGAACCGACCTGGTCCACACAGTCCTCCATGCGAGGGAGTGGAAACGCGTCAGGTTTGGTCACTAAGTTCACCTTGCGGTGATCAGTACATGGCCTACATGTACCATCTGGTTTCGTAACCAGCAAACAAGGAGAAGACCAACTAGAAGCACACGGCTCAGCGATGTTATTCTCAAGCATATACCTAACTCAGGGGTCTGCAACCTTTTTGACCAAAAGAGCCATTTTGCTCCTTTTTCAAAAACATTTTTTTGTCTGGAGCTGCAAAACATATTTCATAGTTTTTTATTGTTGTATCAGACAAAAACTACAGTTTTTTTGCATTTATTAGGCTATTTATTACATGATATAAAACTGTTAACCTCTAATAAGAAACACATAACTCTTATAAGAAGAATTAAAAATAATACACAGGCCTACTTTAAAATAAATTAAACACAGCACTTGGGGAGTCCTCTGCACATTTGAAGGAAAAAAAAATATTATTAAAATGGGCCCACTTTGAAATAAATAAAACATATAGCTGCACCCTAAAAAGAGTTAAAGGTAGGGTATGTAAGAATGGAGAAACCAGCTCGAATGCGCTAGAATTTGAAAGTACACAACCGGAAAAAATATGCCTCTTCCTTCAGACTTTCTTACAGTCCCTCCTCCAACACACACGAACATGCACATGACCAATGAGGGCACGAGATAAGTTTGTGCACAGATGGAAGGCTGACAGGCAGGTAGGCCATCCAGTTATTTTAGCCGGGCCGGCTCAGGTGATTGATCGTGCTTTTTACAGTACTACGGCTTCCACAGATGACATTTATGTATTTATTGTCAAAGCATTTAATATATTCATTGCTATCGGGACGTTAAGAGCATTCCATGGAATATAACAAAAAGTGTTTTGTGAAATAAATTACATACCCCATTGAATTATGACTGAAGATCGTCAGCTGTCTTCCTCTCCCTTGTTGTTCCTCGATACGTAAAGGCTGCAGCACCTTTGACAACTTCTCTCTACATATCAGAGATACCGGTAAACCAGCATCGTTTGCTGTGAAAGCAGATAACTCTGTCCACACAGAATTAAATCCTGTATTCCTCCGGTACTTTTCTTTGATTTATCCATGGTTCGCATAGTTCGCCGGGGGTCAGGTTATTCGCCTCCAAGAAAAGGCGCTCGCGCGGGACCGTAGCAGGATGTGACACATATTTTAGTTGACCTAATTAAAACCGTTTTGTTTTTTATTTATGTGTCACAGTATCACCTCAAAATACAATATACGAAACATTTTCAACCATGCAACAAAATATAAATAGTCCTACAAATACTTTTATTTTATTTCCTTCTTATTTTTGTCTAAGCTCAAGGGAGCCAGAGCAGAGGGCTTAAAGGCCGTGGGCCGCGGGTTGCCGACCCCTGACCTAACTTCTGCCTCTAAATGCTCTCGTTTGTCCGGAGACATGCGGTAAAAACGCTGTCGTACCGGTTTAGCATTACCCACCTCAATATCGTGTTCTATAAGGTGGGTGCGAGGGAGTGTCTCCAAACAGGCAGGGATAGTTTTTAACTAGATCGACCAACTCTGTGTGCCGCGGTTCGGTTAAATGACTCGGCATTCCACCGAGATTAGCCAGTGACTCCGAATTCTTAAGCCGTCCTCTCAACAGACCATCATCTGGGGAATACTCCTCTTCAACCTTAACCCCTGCCCCCACATCCAGAGATGGTGATGGGTGACCCACTGTCACCACTGCAGCATCTGAGGAAACAGAACAAACCACACCTGGCACAGGTTTACGGGCAAAATATGGTTTTCGCAAGTTTATATGGCAAAATTGCACCGACTAAAACCTGATCCCCAGGACTCAACTCACAACGTTCTGCACGTCGATCATAGAGGCTTTTCATTTTAGTTTGAGCAGACTGTAGCTTTTCTCTTGCCATTTGATTAGCCCGATACAAGCGGTGTTTGAAACCATGGACATAGTCTATCAAACTTAACGGGGCCTCCTTGGCTTGCCAATCCTCGTGTAGGGTGGCCAACGGGCCCCTTACATTGTGACCAAAGACCAGATCATTAGGGCTAAAACCCAAACTCCCCTGTGAAACCTCCCTTGCTGCCAGCATCAACCAGGGTAACCCTTCTTCCCAGTCACGTTCCAACTCCGTACAATATGAACGGAGGAGAGACTTCAAGGATTGGTGGAACCTCTCAAGTGCTCCCTGGCTCTGAGGATGATAGGCACTTGACTGTGAATGTTTGATATTCAACTGCTGTAACACCTCGGCAAACAACTTTGAAGTGAAGTTAGTCCCCTGATCTGACTGGATGATCTTCAGACAGACAGAGACAGAGAGACTTGTAGAGCTGCTGAGGAGCTGCTGAGTGAGGGGCTGAGGATCCAGAGACCACGGACACATTATTACCACATCCATCTGCTTTATCTGCCTGCTCTGTGATTATCATCGCAGTCTGCATATCTATAACTCATTATCATCCCGCAGCACATTTTCAGCTGATTGAACCCCCCTGCTTTTCTGCATTCGGTTTGCCACAGAACCTTGCAGAGCGTCCACACGTGTGGGATGGAGTTTTGATCCAACGTAAATGTATTGAAAATGAGGTTGGCTTTTTCGCCTCTTTAATTTGTATTGTTTTATAATATGTTTCATATGCATTGTTTAACGCTTTGAATCCACTGAACACTTAAACGTTCATGCAGAGATGTTGTGGCTTTCTCCAAGGCAAAGACACATGTTTTGTGCAACCTTTCCCTTACAAGGTTTTAAATACCTTAAATTAACACAACTCTGACACTCACACTCTGCTGTTTGGACTTCAGTCACAACCCAGTCTCACGGCATTTTGTGTTATAGTCACGAAATTAATCTATTGATTCGTGTTCACCAACACGATTTCCCCATTTTTTTCGTGTCACACAGAACGATTTTAAAAGCAATATAAATAATAACAAATTACACTGAACAAAAATATAAACGCAACACTTTTGTTTTTGCTCCCATTTTTCATGAGATGAACTCAAAGATCTAAAACATTTTCTATATACACAAAATAACCATTTCTCTCAAATATTGTTCACAAATCTGAAAAAATCTGTGATAGTGAGCACTTCTCCTTTGCCGAGATAATCCATCCCACCTCACAGGTGTGGCATATCAAGATGCTGATTAGACAGCATGATTATTGCACAGGTGTGCCTTAGGCTGGCCACAATAAAAGGCCACTCTGAAACGTTCAGTTTTATCACACAGCACAATGCCACAGATGTCGTAAGTTTTGAGGGAGCGTGCAATTGGCATGCTGACAGCAGGAATGTCCACCAGAGCTGTTGCCCGTGAATTGAATGTTCATTTCTCTACCATAAGCCGTCTCCAAAGGCGTTTCAGAGAATTTGGCAGTACATCCAACCGGCCTCACAACCGCAGACCACGTGTAACCACACCAGCCCAGGACCTCCACATCCAGCATGTTCACCTCCAAGATCGTCTGAGACCAGCCACTCGGACAGCTGCTGCAACAATCGGTTTGCATAACCAAAGAATTTCTGCACAAACTGTCAGAAACCGTCTCAGGGAAGCTCATCTGCATGCTCGTTGTCCTCATCGGGGTCTCGACCTGACTCCGGTTCGTCGTCGTAACCGACTTGAGTGGGCAAATGCTCACATTCTATGGCGTCTGGCACGTTGGAGAGGTGTTCTCTTCATGGATGAATCTCGGTTTTCACTGTTCAGGGCAGATGGCAGACAGCGTGTGTGGCGTCGTGTGGGTGAGCGGTTTTCTGATGTCAATGTTGTGAATCGACGAACACAGGTGCATTTTATTGATGGCATTGTGAATGCACAGAGATACCGTGACGAGATCCTGAGGCCCATTGTTGTGCCATTCATCCATGACCATCACCACATGTTGCAGCATGATAATGCACGGCCCCATATTGCAAGGATCTGTACACAATTCCTGGAGGCTGAAAACATCCCAGTTCTTTCATGGCCAGCATACTCACCGGACATGTCACCCATTGAGCATGTTTGGGATGCTCTGGATCGGCGTATACGACAGCGTGTTCCAGTTCCTGCCAATATCCAGCAACTTCGCACAGCCATTAAAGAGGAGTGGACCAACATTCCACAGGCCACAATCAACAACCTGATCAACTCTATGCAAAGGAGATGTGTTGCACTGCGTGAGGCAAATGGTGGTCACACCAGATACTGACTGGTTTTCGGACCCCCCCAGACCCCCCCAATAAAGCAAAGCTGCACATTTCAGAGTGGCCTTTTATTGTGGCCAGCCTAAGGCACACCTGTGCAATAATAATGCTGTCTAATCAGCATCTTGATATGCCACACCTGTGAGGTGGGATGGATTATCTCGGCAAAGGAGAAGTGCTCACTATTTCAGATTGTTTCAGATTTGTGAACAATATTTGAGAGAAATGGTTATTTTGTGTATTGAGCAAAAATTGAAGTAACTTGAAAGTTTGAAGTGAAAGTTTGATACAGCGTATTTTTGGTATATTCATCTTAATGTCCCCTGATATATAAGAAGGGTGTTTTTATATATTCATGTGTGTATGCATTGCAGGAGCCATAAGGCTGTATAATAACTGCTCAATTATACTGGTGTTTGTGTTTTATATTGATTTCTCTGTTTTATTCTTTCATAAATATGAGGACTAAAATTGCTCCAAACATTGTGGGGTGGTTGGCGTAAACAGGTTTTATTACTCTGGAGGGGGTGCAGTTGTGCAGGACAGGAGACTAGAAATTAGGGGGGAGGGGAGCAGAGAGGGAAGTCGGAAGAATGTGTGTGTGTGTGTGAAAGCAACAGAATGAGATAACGGACGCCAGATGTGTTTTGCTTCAAACTAAGAGACTGTTTCCGGAAATCTCGGCTGGCGCGCGCTGATTCGCTGCGAGACGCCATCTTTTTACATCTCCCAATGAGATAACCTGACTCAGCTCCTCCCGTGTTTTGTAGTATATAAGCTTGTTTTGTATTTGGGTTCGCTCTCTTCTTCCTCCTGCCGTCAAGACGATGAGGTTCTCCCGGCATTTGGACCAGGGCAGGGGTGGGCGTACCCCTTTGAGAAGTGTATTGTATTCTTACCGTTTATCATTAAAACAGATTATTGTTTAACCCCTGTATCTGGTGCTTTGAATTCCTTCCTTTATGATTTTACAAGATGCTCACCAAACGAACACGCGGAGCCGAGGTGGGTTTTAAAACCACTAAGACTCCAACAGTATATAGAAAATGTTTTAGATCTTTCAGTTCATCTCATGAAAAATGGGAGCAAAAACAAAAGTGTTGCATTTATATTTTTGTTCAGTGTAGAAGGAAAAAAAGATTTAAAAAATACAGATTTCAGTATTCTGAGGCTCTGAGCCCCATTTATTTTCCTCGCGGACGGCAAAAAAAAAAATCCGACATTATACAATTTAAAATGAAAACAATAATCGTGGCTTCATATTGAGTAAGAAAATGTTTTTATGAACCACACAGCTTCCGGTCTTCCAAGACCCGAACGTGACTTCATGCACGAAACATACTAACAATAGAAATACATTGCTTTTAAGATCGTTCTGTGTGACACGAAAAAAATGGGAATATTGTGTTGGTGAACACGAATCAATAGATTAAATGTTGTGACTATAACACGAAATGCCATGAGACTGGGTTGTCAGTCAAGGATCCCTTTGGAAATGCTCACATATTTAATCAGAATCAGAATACCTTTATTAGTCCCACAGAGGGGAAATTTGCATCGTTACAGCAGGAAAGAGCCACAGACAGCTTAATGTATGTTAAAAAAAGTACTAAGTCATGAAATAATAAAAAATATAATAAAGAAAAAGAAAAGTAAAAAGAAAAATACTAAAGGGGATCTATTATGCAAAATGCACTTTTTGATGTCTTTTATACATGAATATGTGTCCCCGGTGTGTCAGGGAACTCACAAAGTGTCAGAAAACAAAACCCTCTCTTTTCCTCCGTCCCCACATCTTTAAAAAAAGAAAAGAGGGGTGCTTGTCACTACCCGATCTGCATCCTTGCCCTATCTGCAGTGCGCATGTGCGAGATGGTCCGCCATATTTGACAACTACATACGGCAACTCTAATAGGACACTTGACACAGTAGCGTTTGGCAAAGCAGAAAAAGAACACTTAAAAATATTAATCTGAACGAGAGAGATGAGTTATTGTTATTACAACGTGACTTCACTATTTAACAACTCCTTTTATTGGGTAATTTTATTTGGTTAAGTACATTGTCAGAATAAGTGAGAAATGGATTTAACTTCTATTTGACAGCTATCATACATACTGAAGAAATATTGACTATGAATATCTGCAATATGTATGGCATTGATCATTTATATCTAATTACATTAACTGTGAATGTCCTTCATTTTATCTCAAATAAAATAAAATAACAAAAGATTTTGGTGAGACGTTTATGACTCGCGCATGCACGAGGCAAATCGGGCAGCCGTCTAGACGTCAAATGTCCTATTAGAGTTGCCGTATGTAGTCAAATATGGCGGACCATCTCGCACATGCACACTGCAGATAGGGCAGGGCTGCAGATCGGGTAGTGACAGTGCTAACAAACAGATCCAGAATTTTCGCTCTTATAACGTCATTGGCGCGCCATCCGGTCGACGTGACACGTCCCAACCATGGTCCCAACCTATCGTCTCCGGCACACGTGACACGTCCCAACCTATCGTCTCCGGCACACGTGACACGTCCCAACCTATCGTCTCCGGCACATGCGACACGTCCCAACCTATCGTCTCCGGCACACGTGACACGTCCCAACCTATCGTCTCCGGCACATGTGACACGTCCCAACCTATATTCTCCGGCACACGTGACACGTCCCAACCTATCGTCTCCGGCACACGTGACACGTCCCAACCTATCGTCTCCGGCACACGTGACACGTCCCAACCTATCGTCTCCGGCACATGTGACACGTCCCAACCTATATTCTCCGGCACACGTGACACATCTCTGTATACAGTCGCAGCTGTGTGTCTGTGTATTCAGCAGGATGTCTGCTCGAGGCTTAGAGTAAAGTTGTTATATATATAATACATATAATGGCACTGTTCTAGAGGTAAACACTAAAGAAAGAACATGTCAAGCTATGTGCTGTATCAGAAACAATGCGCGGCGTGTTTTGGGAGTAATATGCTAGACCCTCCAAAAAAACGCGATCCTGCGATCGCAGAATTTACCGCATAATCAGCAAAATGGCGCAGATTTTTGAAAGGCCGCATATTTATCAAAAGGCCGCATAATCCCCGCATTTTTCCACACAAAGTTGAGGGAAAAAAAAGTTAACTCGTCTTGACGTGAAGTAGTGATGATGATGATGCGACGTCATCAGCTCGCGCATCACAGAAGGTAAACAACACCGTAGAGTGAACGTGTGGAACTCACACGAGAGAGAGAAAACACCAAGATGAAAAAATGTAATCCATCTCATTTAACCACGAACATTTCTGCTAAAGACCGGGCAAAGCAGTACCCCGATGTCTTGCACGAAAGTGGGGGGAAACTATTCTGCACCCCGTGCAACTGTGTGTTGGAGCATAAGAGAACACCGACGGTGACGACCCACTTCGATTCATTCAAACATTCGAAAATGCTTTCTGCTGCTGCGGACAAGAAAGCCAAACAACTCACGTTCACCGAGGCATCAACCTCCAAAACCCTTTTGAGGGCTACAAGAAACGAGGTGAGTAGCCTACAAGATTGAAGCTGGTCAGATAACATTTCATAAAGTAAAAGAAAACAGAATGAGGCGGATAAGTGTGTGTGTGTGTGTGTGTGTGTGTGTGTGAGTGTGAGAGAGAGAGAGAGTGCGATTAAAATAGCCCAATTGCTTTTACAATAAATAAACATTGAATGTGTTTAATTAAATAGTAAAGGGGTTTAACGTTAGTGGCAGGTTGTGTGTGAGAGACAATAAATAAGACAGCCCAATATTTAAAAAAAAATATTGAGCATATTTCGCAACTTTCCCGCAATTTCACCGCATAAAATCACATAAAAACGCATAATCAAGGATTTTTGCCCGCGTTTTTCTGGAGGGTCTAATATGCTGTGTGTTTACATTACCAAGCATGCTAACACTCAGAGCTAGCCATGGAGCTAACGCTGTAGGCTACTGGAGAGAATTTGTGTAACGTAATGTCCTTGTGGTAAACCCTGCAAGAGAGAAAGGTATGAGCTCCATACTGTTTCATAAATAGAGCTTGGTTAGTGGTTAGGATCATAACATGGCATTTAATCACCGCAGCGTTTGGCTGAGCTTCTCCCGTTAGCAGGGGAAAGCTGCGTGACGCTACAAAGCAGCAGAATCAGCCTGTTTGCAACAGGGCTGCAAAAGAGGGGTATGAGCAGTATGAGGCATGGCTACAATGGGTGATCTGTTTGGGATTTTAAGCAAAAAACTTCACAGACATTTTTTGTATAGGTGTGGCCCTACAATATATGTTTCCAATATAGCATAATAAGCCCACTTAAAATATTCAAAATAAAGTTTTATAGCAATAATTATTACATTATTACAAATGACACCATGGATAAGACAGATGTTTTGTATTGATTCCAATGTTGTCATCGCATCAGAGCTTTGTAGGCGGGATAAACAATGGGGATGTTATCTTCCTGTGCCAGAGACGTAAGTTGATAGCTCTTAAAACAGCAAATCTCTCAAACCTTTTCTTCCTCGTCATTACCACAGTTTCTAAAAAAATAGCACCAACTGGTTGGGCTCATCATCCCCTACTGATTGGTCAGGTCAAAACACAATGTCAGTGTGATTTATGAAATGAAAGAAACGGATGATTCAATCTCCTTATCAAGCTTATTTTAGAGTTATTGAATGAGAAAATAAACTCAGTCAAACAGCTCTCTTATTCCGCTCTTCAACACTGACACCTGAGTCAAAGAACACATTAAAATGTATACAGAGGTACAGTAAGACAATCATTTTGTTTCGCAAAATAAACTACTAAAAGGGAGAGATGCACAGAAGTGTCTGTCACATATTCACAGATAAACAGTTAGGTATAGTTGGAGCACTGACCTGGCAGGCATTGTAAAGCAGCTGGTGCTCAAACTTCTTGACGCCCAGGATCTGCTGGAACATCTCGTACAGCTGGTCCTTGCTGAGGATGAGCTCGGAGGCGGCGCTGGCTGTCATCCTCTGCTGGTGCTTCCGGGGGTCCTCCTCTCCTCGGTAGATGGTGTCAAACTTGGCGATCCAGGAGCTCAGCACCGTCTCCTTGCTCAGGCCGTCGATCTCAGGCAGGCTGCGCACCCTCTTCTCTATGTGCTTCTTAAAAACCTCCCGAGAGTCGCTGGCCGAGCAGCCGCCGCTCTGCACCATCCGGGACACACGGTCGCTCTTGAGGAACACCTGCAACCAGTTTGTGAAATGTTCTTTATGCATCACAAACTCAGAGTGGTGTAAAGTAACCAAGTAGATTTACTCAAGTACTGTACTTTAGTTCAATTGTAGGTACCCTAACTTTACTTGAGTGCAATGGTGGTACTAGATTAATTTAAGTGGGGGGCAGTAATGGGGCCAATACATTTATGAGGGGCACATTTAATGCAGGAAGAAGGAGACTTTAACGTGTTTAGAGTTAAAAGCGCAACAAAGCGCATAAAATACATAAAAAACTATTTTTTTACTACATTCACAAGCTACCCTGCAGTATACAGTCATTACAACTAGCTTTGATAACACTTTAATGCATCAATAATTATAAAACATATCATTTATATTATTCTGAAATTGACCAATCTGCACAATGACTACTTTAGGAGCCATTTAGGGGTGTTGTTGTTATGTCAGTTTACTTTATTTATACTACAATACTATTTTGAACACTTGGTGGCGGGGTTTAGCTGCACCGGGTGTATAAAAGCAGTCACAGGTGACAGGAGATGACATGGACACAGGAGGAAGAGCATACCGATTCCACCAGCATGGCCAGAACGGCACCAGCCCAGCAGATGCTCATACCACAATCATTGACACAGTGTAATAAAACCTTGGTATGTAAATGCAAAATAAACCATCATTCTAAACTGTAGCAAGAGACCGGAAATCCATCTGTTCGTGTCTGCGTCAGGATCACTCTAAAAACCTCCTGTGAAAGTAATGGCAAATATATAGGACATTGGAACATGGAAATTGCCATTACAACTACTTTAACCTGTTAAGCCCTGAGCCTGTTTTTCAGGTCTCAGGCTCGAAAATGACATTCCCAGAACAAATGACCATATCTTCCCTTCTAAAAGGGTTAAATTAATAATCTTTTTTCTCAAAGTAATAATAAACCTGTGAGTTGGATGTAGAAAAGTCAGAAGATTGATGCAAAACAAGTGACATTTGACCTTTTTAGAGAGGTTTAGCAAAAACAAACTCCACCTCTGAGGTGATTTGGATGGAAATGGGGGTTTTACCGTTTCTCTGGAACCCATTGGTCGATTTTGGTGATTGACATCTCTTTCTGACCGTTAGATCCAATAGAATCGAAGGGGAATTTCTCCATACACACACATGTTAACAAAAAAGGTTGGGGTTTAGCGCATGCAGGTTTGCATCAGAGTGAACCTATCTCTCGCTCTGACATCTGAAAACCGAAAAGCAGGTTTATTGCTCATGGATTATCAGAAATCATTTCAAAGGGACACAGACACATTGGATTAACCTATGGATTAACTTCAGCAGCGTTTTTATCGTTTTAATGCCATTGAAGACCACTTTTGACCAGACACTAACAAAGGTGAGCCATGTTGCCGTTTTTAGCGGTTTTGATGTCTGTTCTTGTTAATAGCTTCGCGAGTTCTTATCATGGAGTGATGTATGTACCCATCGATCAGATCGATGGGTTGGACATGCAGCTATGATAAGTAATAAGGGTGTTATGAGTGAGTTTCTGTATAACACTCCGTTAGCATTTTTCGCTCGTGGCTAATTCATAGGCTCAGCACTAGCTTTGTGTGTTTCTTAGAAGAAAAAAAAAAGGCTGTTTCTTCCCGTTACATGGATATAAAACATTCATAGTTTATTGAATATTAAGATGCACTCAGACGCTGTTTCCTGCAGATGACGCATTTTCCCCCCCGGTATCGGGGTGCGGTGTAGGTTAAGTATATTTTGATGCTAATAGTTTTTAACATTTTGTTTGCAGGACTTTGACTTGTAACAGAGTATTCCTACACTCTGGTACTTCTACGAGCTGAGTACTTGTTCCATCTCTGTAAACTCATCAATAAGTTTGGGCCTGTGTTCTTAAAGAAGGAACTTGCTAAAGCTACTGCATCATGGGTAATTACATCTCGCCCACACTCTCGCCCTTCTGGAAGAACACAGTAACACCTTCAGCAACACCCTGACCCCCAGACCAGGTAGACCAGGGCTCCACAGCTGTTCCCCTCTCACACCTTTATGCACTCATAACACACTAATAAATGTTCCCATTCCTGCACTACCAGTGGTGCCTTTTATCTTTATTTGTATCTCCCTTTACAGTACATTTGTATGTTTCTATTTGTGTGTACATACACAACAGTGCACATGTATTATTTTATTTATATAAGTATTGTACCATTTGTACTAAGCATCATGACCCCAAAATACTATTTTAGTTTGAATCAAGGACTTCAGTGTGAAATGCTACTTCTGTGTAGAGAGCCCATTTTCATAAAGGAAGGATAACACTGACTTTAAGTATGTGTGTTCAGTAAAAACAAATAAGAATTGAAAATCACAACCACAACACGTTGCATTAAAGTTGTAGCTGGTGATTGATGAGTAGTAAATGGACACGCTGATGTCTCTGTCAGCTCTGTGTAAACCTGTTTCTGTTTCCTCTATCTTTCTCTTCATGTCCGTCTCTCCCTCTGTCTGCCGGCGTCACATCCAGCCTGGAGCTAAAGCCGTCTGAGAGCTTTGGCTTTGTAATTGAATTGGATAACCTGTGTCACCAGCTTCCTCTGTTAAATATCACACCTTTCTCATATGGCTGGCTGGTGCTGCCACATTAACTGATAAGAAAGTGCCAGTCAATGTGTCACTCTTGCAGGCCAACAAATAAACATGTTCCTTCTAACCAACAGCACCAGCAATCACCTGCGTTAGTAAGAAAGCTTTTAAGAAACACATCAACTCATTAAACAACAACGGTATTATGACCTATGTATTGTGAACTCTGTTGACTTTAAAAAGATAATAGAACATGGAGGAAATCTGTCTGAACATGGAAAGAGCATTAACAACAGAAATGTACTGATGGATCTATGGGATCTATGTGTCAAAAGTGTAGTTTTAATAAGCAAAACATGTGTATTTTGTTACGTTATTTAACAGTGAACATAGACATTGTCAAATAAAAAATAAGCAATACAACAGATTAAATATAGGGCATCAAGCTAAAGCTATATTATGTGAAAGCAAAACTACAACACACAGAACATGTGTACCATGGACTGTACAAGACAATAGCTAAATATGAGCGGCTCCAGCCAGCGGCATGATGCAGAACTGAGCTGACACAAAGGGGGAGGGATGGTGGAGCAGGAGGCGGGGCTTTGTGATGCAGCAAAGCAGATAGCTGGTTCCTGGCGACCTGAGACCCACCTGTCACTCAAAGCACCCACGTCCTTATACCATAACCAGGGTTGGGAGGGTTACTTCAAAAATGTAATCCATTACAATCTCAAGTTACATGTCAAAATCAAATCAGTGACCTAATCTGAGTATCACAATATAAAAGTAGTGTAACCTGGTTACTTTTTTCATCACTTTTGGATTACCTCAATATCAAATGCAATGCAGATAAAAAGAATATAAAATAAATACAAATAAGATGTTTTTTACTTAAGTATAGGTAAACTGTAAACCAAGATATTTCATAAAAAAAAGAACTAACAGTAAAAGTTTATTAATGCTGTTTAAGTAATACATTAATCAAAAGCAGACTGTATTTTTGTTTAATAATGTTAATAAAAATGCATGTATTTAAATTAAAGAAGATGAAATTAGCCTAAATATTAACCATACAGACATTTTATTCAGTATGTCTCCCTATAATATCAAACTGCATGTCAAGTGTCCGACCAGAGGGAAAAAACACTCTTGATCATGTGTACTCCAACATCAAGCACGCATACAGAGCCATACCTCTCCCCCACCTAGGCCTGTCAGATCATATCTCCCCGCTACTCACCGCTGCATACACCCCCCTTAGACGGAGAGCAAGTCCAACAAGAAAGTCTGTTACAACCTGGCCTGAGGATGCACTTGCTCAGCTTCAGGACTGCTTTGAACACACCCAGTGGGATGTATTTGAACACCAGCACTAGGACCTGGCAACCTACACAGAGACGGTGCTGTCCTACATACTGTATCGACAACGTCACTGTGGTAAAAAGCATCAGGGTTTTCCCAAACCAGAAACCCTGGAAGACTGGCCGGGTCCGCATGCTGCTCAAGGCCCGTGACTCAGCCTTCAGGTCAGGGGACAGAGCTCTCTACAGTGCTGCTCGAGCCGACCTGAGGAGAGGAATCACAAAAGCCAAGACAGACTACAAAACAAGGATTGAGGACCACCTCACAAGCAACAACGCTAGACAGGTGTGGCAGGGCATTAAGAACATTACCAACTACAGGGGGTGTGACACGGCAACTGGGGACTCAAGCGTGTCGCTAGCAGAAGAACTGAACTGCTTCTTTGCTCGCTTCGAGACACCACAGCAGCAATCAGCAACTTCACCCCGGCCCCCAACCGCCTCCAGCACCCCCCACTTACTGTGGAGGAGCATGATGTGAGACGGGTGCTCAAAGCAGTGAACACCAGGAAGGCTGCTGGTCCAGATGGAGTACCTGGGAAGGTGCTCAGAGCGTGTGCCAACTGTTAGAGAATATTTTAATCCTGTCTGTTCCCATGTATCGAATTGGGAATTTATCTGCGAACTTCTGTTTCTAATTAAAGTGTTGTTCCCTCAATCTGTGAAATACGATCATGCCATTCTCAGGGTCAGGTCAGAGGTCAGATGCCTTGCTCTGTGGAGAAAGGGGGGCATCCGGTCCTGACTGAGTCTATGTCCAGTTTGTGGCATCTGTTAATAATTAGCAGAGAAAGGGCGCGTACATTTGGGATCCGCCTTTGGTCAATATATTGTGTGATTATTCTATGGGTCCTTTAGAGTGCTGCTTGGTGGAAGACTGTTCATGTGTGAAACTGAGTGTGCCCTCTCCGGCCGATACTTCAATAAATCTCCGTGTTTGATGAAAGTTCTCCGTCTCCATTCTTCAACATTGGCTCTGCATTGAATCCCAGAAGATTATTCTTCACACCAACCAGCTCTCACAGGTCTTCACCAGCATTTTTAATCTCTCCCTGAAACTCGCTGTTCTATTTCGTCCCTACTGACCGCTTTTAGCACTGGATATGTCCATCGCACGCATGCGCAGTTCGAGTACCTAATAACAACAAAGTCACCTGTGACCCACATGACACCGGCTACATAGGCCGGCGTCACTAGTGGATCGGTTCCTTTTCATCTTCTCGCTTCGCGAGAGTACCGCAGCTACATTCTTGTAGTCTACAGCGTTCAGGTTTGAACGTTTGATCTGAGGGGTTTCTCTGCAACCAGCTGGCCGCGTGCAGCTTCGCGACTGACAGTTGGAGCTACGGGTTGTTAACGCGTCCTCCAGGAGCTGTGGCCGGCTGTGCGCTGTGCAGAGCCTCGACGGACAGGTTTGTGTCAACTTGTTGCTGGTGATGGCTGTGTCCCCGCACCCTCTCCCAGCTAAGTTGTCCTGATTGCTGTCTTGTTTATTGTTTGGCTCAGACTTTCTGGTGACGACAGTGTTCCCGCTTCCTCTCCCATAAAGTTGCCCTTATTATGCTCTTTTGAAAGTTCTGCTTGTGGCGTTGTGCCCGAGCTATCATTAGCATTTGAGTCCCAGCTTTAGCTGCGTCTCTCATTTAATTTAGTATGGAAAGCCCAGTGTGCCATATATTGCCCGTTTGTTGTTTAGATGCAGAGAGTAAGGTAAGTATGGCCATAGTTACTGTAACTACGGTCCTAGGCCATGTAAGCACTGGCCATGGTTACTACTGTGACCATGGCCTACGGTTTTATGCGGGCTGTTCTATTCCATAGAAGCTAATTATCTGGTCTTAACATTGTGTTTTGACTTGGTTGCTTGATTGTTAGCAGCAGCCGCTTGGCTAACACCTTGCATGTATTGTTAAGCTTCATTATTTAACTCAGCCGGTGAGGGCAGTGCTCTCGCTCCCGCTCCCGGTAACGTATGGTTTTGATTGCAGTAGCGCTATATCGTGGTATTTAGTGCTCCTAGTACTAGACTCTAGTCTACTACTACTGTACTAGGATGATATGCAGAGAACAATCTTCACTGTGTGTGCTGTGTGCTCTGCATGTGTGGCCATTAAAGAGGATTTCATCCTCCCAATATTATATTATCTAGGGTGCAGCCGTTGGCTGACACTTTTAGGCACCGGCCACAGTTACTACTGTAACTACGGTTCTAAGCTGTGTAAGTACTGGCCATAGTTACAACTGTAACTACGAGTCTAAGCTGTGTAAATACTGGCCATAGTTACTACTGTAACTACGGTTCTGTGCCGTGTAAGCACTGGCCATGGTTACTGCTGTAACTACGGCTCTGTGCTGTTCTCTTCTTTAGAAGCTAGTTGTCTGGTCTTAAACATTTGTGTTTGACTTGATCTCGCTTGATTGTTAGCAGCAGCCGCTTGGCTAACGTCTTGCGTGTACTGTTAAGCTTCATTATTAACTCAGCTGATGAAGGCAGTGCTCTCGCTCCCGCTCCCAGTAAACGTATTGTTTTGATTGTTAGCAGCAGCCGCTTGGCTAACATCTTGCATATTTTGTTACAGCTTCTTTATTTAAACTCAGCTGGTGATGGCAGTGCTCTCGCTCCCGCTCCCTGTAACTTATTGCTCTGATTGTTAGCAGCGGCCGCTTGGCTAACATCTGGCGTGTTCTGTTGAGCTTCGTTGTTTAAATCATCCAGTGAAGGCAGTGTTTTTCACCCCCACTCCTGGTAGACGTGCTGGTTGATTCTTAGCAGCAGCCGCCTGGCTAAATTGCCCCGTTAAGCTTCTTTATTTAATCCAGCTAGGTGAAGGCAGTGCTCTCGCTCCCGCTCCCTCTGCCGGTAACGTGGGTGTAGTTACATCCCTCTCTGTGTTCGGCGAGTAGGAGCATCGCTCTACTCTTTCCATTCAGCAGGTAGCTGGTGAAGGCTGTGTTCTCGCACCCGCTCCCGGGTACGCTGCACCTGGCATTCGTTATGAACTCAACCAGTGAAGACAGTGTTCTCGCCCCCGCTCCTGGTAGACGTGTTGCTTGATTCTAGCAGCAGCCGCCCGGCTAAACTGTCCTGTTAAACGTCTTTATTTAATCCAGCGAGGTGAAGGCAGTGCTCTCGCTCCCGCTCCCTCTGCCGGTAACGTGGGTGTAGTTACATCCCTCTTTGTTTTCGGCGAGTAGGAGCATTGCTCTACTCTTTCCGTTCAGCAGGTAGCTGGGGAAGGCTGTGGTCTCGCGCCCACTCCCGGCTACGCTGCATCTGGCTACCTATAGACTGGCTCATTCATGTAGCGCCTGTATGGCTTCTCTTGAGCCCGAGGACGGCCATGACCGCTGCCCCCCTCTGCCTTGGCCTCCAGCATTTGAGGGAGGTTCTCACGCAAAGCGCCTGCATGAGCTGTAGATTCATGCCTCGGACGCTCAGAGTGGCTAGAGTTGCAGAGGTGGCACCTTTCCTCATCACAACTTCCTCCAGCTCAGTCCGATCGTTCCCGGTGACTTGATGGAGGGATGGCTATGGGTTCACCCCCCAGGTAGAGGGCTAGAAACAGGCTGTCCTCTAAGGTGGGTCGGTTAGCTACCGTCATGGAGCAGACGAAGTCGCTCCTGTTGGCCCTTCAGCCAGGGGCCGGTGCGGGGGGGGCGGGGCCCCGCTCACCCCCGAGGAGGCTTCCCACTCCTCTGCTCAGAGCTCTCTGCAGGGCACGGAGGACGCCTTCATGGCGGCCATTATTCGTGCGGCCCTGGTACGCTTGCAGCTTCAGGTTCCGCAGGCCGACTCGGCTCAGGCTAGCGCCTTTTTCAGTCATAACCCTGCCCCTTTTCACTCCCACTGTTCCTCCTTCAGAGGAGTACTTGAGGGAGCTCCATGCAGGCTGGAGAGACACCAGGGCTCTCTCACACTCTGCTGCCAGGCAGGATCCGGCGAGGGTGGGGCTGGGTCGCTTGTCATCCATTGAGCCTGCCATCACCTCCCCGATTCGGGCTCCTGATGCCAGGTGCCCTCGGCCCTGTAGGCACTGGAGCGTGCTGCCTAAGCTAGGCAGA
Organism: Harpagifer antarcticus; assembly: GCA_902827135.1. Taxonomy (NCBI): domain Eukaryota; kingdom Metazoa; phylum Chordata; class Actinopteri; order Perciformes; family Harpagiferidae; genus Harpagifer; species Harpagifer antarcticus. The sequence continues at coordinate 2,028,316 of CADEHL010000698.1, forward strand.
CCAGGCAGCAGCTCTCGGGTCTTTATAGGCCTGTGCCCACTCCCAGCAGGCCCAGGGGCCCCTCTAGCAGCCGCTCTCAGCCACCAGCTTACAGTGGTGGTCTGTGCAGGTCCCAGCGCCCCACTCATCCACCTCCCAGGGGCTTTCGTGCTGCCGGCCTTCTAGGCGGCCTCGTGCCTCAGAGCCTTACCGGCGCCCCCCAGGGGTCAGCGATCCGGCAGAGGCGTCAGCGATCCGGCAGAGGCCCTAGCTTCTGGCCCAAGAGTTGTCCGTCCTTCTGTCCAAGGACGCAATCGAGCCAGTAGACCCTCTGCTTAGCCCAGGGGGTTCTACTCGGCGTACTTTCTCGTGAGCAAGAAAGTCGGCAGATTTCGCCTGATCTTGGACCTCAGAGGAATCAACAGATTCAAATTGCCTCGGCCATTGGGCCCGCTGGCGTTGCGCCCCATGCAAATGTGGCTAAACAGCTTTCACTTGGATGCCAAGTGGCACAGGTGCAGGGAAGTCAGGGTGTCGCAGCGTTGCCTCCACTCTCGGTCACACTGGAGGGGCAGGGCCTATCTCCTGATGGGCGTGCCCGTGGGCGCCATCCCATCCCGCCAGGAGGCCGTCACCATAGGTGCAGGTCTCTCAGGGTGGGGCGCAGTACGGCAGGGCAGGACCGTTCAGGGTCAGTGGTCTGCCCAGGAGGGTGCACGCCATGCCAACGTGCTAGAGCTTCGGGCTGTGCAGCTTGCACTCACCCACTTTCTACCCCTACTGGGGGGCAAGAATGTGCGTGTTCCTTGGGACAGCATGTACGCTGTTGCCCAGACAGCAGTCCCTTCTAAGACAGTGGGCGTTCTCACTCCACTCTGAATTTATGTGGCTGCTATTTCTGCCCAACATATTCCGGTCGACGGCGCCACGGCGGGGTGCCACAGGTCGGTGTCCCTCTTCCTGAGCGGGGCTTTACGGCAGCATTCTCTGGCACATTCTCCAGGTTCTACCGGGTCAATGTCGCCACTCCCCATCCTTTGGGCGTGGTCCAGTGTTCGGATTCTTCATGACATGGTTGGTATAGTCATCCAGTGCTAAAAGCACCACCTCTGGCGGTCAGTAGGGACGAAATAGAACGATAGTTACGGCTGTAACTACGGTTCTATGAGTCCCGGATGACCACCAGAGTTTCCGGTCACTCAGAATTCTTGTGTGCTCGCGAGAAGATTCTGGGAACCGATCCACTAGTGACGCCGGCCATAGTCACGTGGGTCACAGGTGACTTTGTTGTTATTAGGTACTCAAACTGCGCATGCGTGCGATGGACATATCCAGTGCTAAAAGCACCGCCTCTGGCGGTCATCCGGGACTCATAGAACCGTAGTTACAGCCGTAACTATCGTTATCCCACCTTGCCTTAAAACTGACACTAGAAACTAGACACAAGTTAAACAAGTACAAACCACAGACTGTCTGTGTCATGGAAAATACAGTCGCTGGTTTATTTATGTCTGTATAGGCCGTTGTTGTGAGTGTGGACGGTCGGAGCATATATAACGTTAGCTTAGCCAAGCTCCATTTAGAAAACACGCATTTTAAAAGGGTTTTTTCGCCTGCCGTCTGTCTGCAGACTTGTCAAAGCATTAATTCATGGTTTTTACTAACCGGTATCAGTATGTTGTTACTCCGGCATCACTTTGAAACGTGTATTACAATTAAATCATGGTCAAATATGTTCATCTTGTTGTAGTTGTAGCCCCCTTGCCAGCGATTCTCTCTCTAGTTTAGCATACTCAGCCCGACTCAGCCTGGTTGTTCCTGGCCCTAGAACCACGATTTTATGGGGCCAGAAAAACTGTGAATTAGGACCCGCTAGCCGGTACTAGGCCAAGTGGAAACGCAACCAAAAACTGTACGGCTCAGCACGCTTAAAGCGAGCTACCCGCTGCAGTGGAAACGTGCCATAAGCTGCTGGTGACCTTCTACCGCTCTACCATCGAGAGCCTATTGACATACTGCATCACAGTGTGGTACGCCAGCTGCACTGAGGCACTGAGAAATGCTCTCCGCAGACCCATTCTCACAGTGTTATAAACCTTTTTCTTACTCAATATCAAGTCACACTTATTGTTTTTACTTCGGCTGTGAGTGTTTGTGTGTGCTCAGGATGAGTTTCGCTTGTTCTCGCTGTATCGCCGACCCGGAGGCCTGTCCGCTCCTCGCAGCAGCTGTGAGTTTGGAAAATTTAAATCTATTCTAGTAGACCTCAACTATGGAAATATGATCAGTAGAAATGGCCATGACATGGGACCTTTAACACCTGAAAGTCATACCTCTTAATCATCCTGCATGTGAAATAAATGTGACTGTGTATATATATATATATACATATATATCATTATTATTATTATTATTATTGTTATTATAATTAATATTCTTATAAATGCATACCTACTATTATTATTTATTACATTATAGATTTTATTTGTATACCCCTGGAAATAATTAATGCACTTTATTCCATATTCCTAAGTATGTATGCTGCGTGTATTTGTTGTCTTATGTTGTGATGTTTTTTGTTTTGATGGCACCTTTTGAAAGGGAGAAGCATTTATTTATCTCATTGTACATGTATAATGACATTAAACGATTATATTCTATCCATTTCCCCAGTATATCGGTAGACAGAAGGTAACAGATAATCGACTTACGTCATAGTAGCTCTGGACGGCGTTGATGAAGGCTTCGTCCGCCACGATCTGGGTGTCTCCGTTGAGGAAGGCCTGGAAACGCTCTTTGACCGTCTGCAGCTGCAGCTTACTGATCTGAAGGAAACAAAAAATATATTATCATTTTTAAACCACCACTAAAACACTATTTCCTTGTGGTGTGGCGCTAAAGATGCTGTTGCCGCTCTTATTAATATCATTTCCTAAACACTGAAACACATCGGAATACCAATACATTTTTAACAACAACCAATTCTGCAGTTTAATGGGTGGAACCATTTTTTAAAGTTCATATTGGCCAAGACTCCTAAAGTAATCACAGACTGTCAGATGTCGGGGCAGTCACATGCTGCTTTGTTATCTAATTCTAACAGTACATATTCTTGTTCAATATGTAGTAGAATGAATCTCTCACTGCAATCCCTTGTCAAAATAAGATGCCTGTGAACTTTTGCAAACCTCCGTCTAACCTATGCTGTATGTTCCAAAGATTCCATAGAGTGACAGGGTGCTGATGTGCACTGTGACAAAATCTATATCTTTCAAAATTATTATTAATAATATCAAATCTTGGAAGAAAATGTCCAAGAAGAATAAACGATTAAATGAAATGTAAGGACGATGAATAGCGTAGTCAATGCTTTAGTGACAAGGAGATGATTTAGTGGGAATGCTGTTAACAGCATTCCAACTAACTGTTATTCTACGAACGAAAAGTTATTATTATTATTCCGTCGACTTTTTTTGGCCCTCTTCTCCTCCCGCATTGAACATCGCAGAAACTCCGTTCAAACATCAAAACGTTCAGCTCGGTCGGGAATTGATGGCTATTACTTTTCTCATTCATAACTTTCATAATTCCAGAGATACATCCCATAATACATCACATTTTTAAAGGTCCCATGTCATGGACATTTCCACTGATCATAATTCCATTGTTGAGGTCTACTAGAATAGACTCACATTGGTTTCTCATACAGCATCTCTGTAAACTATGTGTATTCACTGAATTTCATTCTCTGCCTTTAACGGCTCGTTGTAGCTCCAATAGCTCCAATAGCTCCAGCCCCCACCCTCCCTGTGAGCACAGTGTGCTCTGATTGGTCGGGACGTTGTGAATCGCGCTGAGCTCCGTGGAGGTGTGGTTTCCTTGTTTAGCGATACACAGCGAAACACAGCCAAACTCATCCTCAGCACACACAAAGTCACAGCCGAAGTAAAAACAATAAGTGTGGCTTGATATTGTGTAAGAAAAAGGTTGATAAACGCTGTGAGAATGGGTCTGCAGAGAGAATGGGTCTGCAGAGAGAATTTCGCCGCGATCCCAACTGTCTGTTATCAGCCTGCAGCCAGGGAGGAGAAATCCGCAGAGCTGCCTGCACTGTGTGTGTGAGGAAGTCCTTGGATTGGTCAATTTGGACCAATCAGCGGGTGCTTAACGTAAGGTAACGGCTCCGCGGAACGTAACGTAACGGCTCCACGGATTGGTCCATTTCGTTCCGTGTACGGTTGACATCATGTGTACCCGGAAGAATCAAATGGACAATGACGTATCTCCAACGAGGCGTTTTGGGGAGGTATTTTATGTTTTAGAGTTTTACTCGCTACAGGGTGTACTTTGAGGGTTTTGACTCTGTAGACCGTTTACATGCATAAAAACCTTCATAACACACAAGGGGACGGGTACTAACCAGAAAAGCATGACATGGGACCTTTAACATTGAAGTCAATGGAGGAAATCTTCAGACTTCAACAAATCTTCATGCGATTCAACTGCTAACTGTTCATTCATACTTTCACTCAGAAACCTCATTCCAACTTTAAAATGTTACACATCTTTCTGACATTATTCGTGTAAAACAACTTTTAAATTTGATTAATACTTTTAGAGATATTAAACATTGTTCAGACCTTGTTTTCGAGGTTTTCTTCAGATTTTAACATTAACTAGAGTGCGTGATGTCACAGCTAGAGGGTAGGAAATCTTGAAATTTGTCTTCATATCTTTTTTTTAAACCCTACATTCCTGAGACATAATTTATCATGAAAAATGTAGCAAAACATCTCGTAGCTTGAAAAATGACAAATAATTAAGCAAAAATAATTAAACAAAATGCCTCTTGAGGGCATGAAGTGACAAAAACGTTCAACATGCCTCTATTGAAGCCCATTGTAATTTCAGGTTGATATTTCTTCACGGCAGCAGCCTCACACCTTTAGTTAAACTGCCAAAAAGGCCACATTATTAACCCGAAAGTACACAAAAATTACACGTCAGATACTCAACTTCCTTGACATGCTTCTCGTTTTGAAATGTCACAGATATCTGTTACGGTTCTTCCCAGTGGCGACTGGTCATTAGGGGCAGACACTATTATACCAGTTGTTAAGTGTTGCATACACCAAAGTGGGTCTAAAAGTATCTTAGTAACATAAGAAAAGAGAAAAAAGCATTGATGTTAACAGAAACTGGATTGTTCCACTGAAATAATAAATAAATAATTTCAAAAAGTGCGTTTAAAAGAAAATGTATTCAGATAAAGTATTTTGTTAGAATATTAAGTCCAAGATGGTTACATTTGACCTCCTAAACCATTTGTATTATATTTTTGTTTTCCTAATAAAGACAGAGTCACCTGAATTAATTTTGTCTCCATACCTTTTTTATTTTTTACATTTTGTAACAATCTTTAAACATTTGTTTTTACCTTTTACCTAGGTAGAAAACACAATGCTTTTCTTTGAGGGGTACTTAGTTTTAAATGATCTGGTGAGGAGGGTGTGACTTGTTATGTTGAGTGGGAGACGGAGTCCTCTGCAAAAGTGAGAGTCTTTTTCACCAGTATAATGTCCATCGATGTCTGACTCTGTTTAAAAAGTTCTTTAAGCTTTGTAGCTTTTCCATCAATCATTTTCAGCCAAGCAGTCAGAGGCACCCGCAAGGATGTCTGAAAGACCCTGCATGTAGAGTTGAAATACTCCAAAACAAAATCATCAGAAGGGTCCTTCCCCAGCGTCACCAAACGGCTTGCACGGTAATACCACCGCCCCGATGGTCCGCTTTTAGTTTCCCATACGGTGCTTGTCAGGACTCTTCTCACTTCTGGCGGCGGGGGGATATCTCCTTCTTCTTCTTCCTTCACATTGAGGGGCAGCGGTGAAAACTCTTCTTTGATTCCGCATGCTGTCTGCGTTTTTTTGCTTTTCTTTGCAAATATCTTGTACACCGCTGGTTCCACTATGGTTTCTTGATGCACTACTTCTTCCGATACAGTGGTTGTGTGGAGATCTCTGGAAGACACCAGAGTTAACACAGCCCAATCTGTTGAGGTCAGTGTCGCTTTAACACTGCGGGGTCCATACGTTTCTCCATTCTTCAGATTGTAGAAATGCAGTTCGCCATATAGTTGAATACATAACCCCAAACATCGCCATTTTTCAGAGTCCATTCTTCATGAAGTTCTTCGGAAGGGGGAGTCTGAACCCGGCACAGATACTGCATTCGTTTCTTGATTGGTGCTCCGGACGGATGGCGGTAAGTTGTCACAGGCGTCTCGCTGATTAAACCCATGTCGAGGCGTCTCTTGGCCATTTTTCTTTTTTGAAAGGTGACTTGATGAGTGTAAATGACTGGCTTTTTATTTAGTTTGAGCGTATTTCTTTTTTCATCTATTTCCACCCCCTTACTTTTAAATGATCTGTTGAGGGGGAGGCGGAGCTCTCTGTAAAAGTGAGAGTCTTCACCAGTCAAACTTTTTTTGTTGCATACAGCAAAATTCTAATATTACACCCTCACATAACTTCATATTGGGCTTCCTTATAGTTGTGTGAAGTAATTATAAAAAGACAAGATCATGGGGGCAATAGGATATTTTAAATTATTATTTCCCTCTTCAGAGAGACTTTCTTATAGTTAATAAAGTAATTACACATTAGTTCACAATCCATACAACTAAAGAGAATATCCTTAGGTATCACTATTAAAAACCTAAATAAGATATTTTTAAATGAATATGAATACCCTCTTTGCAAACATATACTTCCTTGTAGTTAACAGTTTCACAAACTTAAAAAGAAACATGAGGAGCTCTCTGTAAAAAGTGAAAGTCTTCTGCCGTCAAACCTTTTTTTTGTTGCATACAGCAAAATCTAATATTACACACCTACATCCTCATATAACTTCATATGGGGTTTCCTTATAGTTGTGTAAAGTAATTATAAAAAAAGACAAAGATCATGTTTTAAAAACATGATCTTTACGTATTTGAAAAGTACACAACCGGGGGGAAAATCTGCCACTTCCTCACAGAGCCCCTCCTCCAGCACACATGAACGCGCGCACATGACCAAAAGAGGGCACGAGATAAGTTTGTGCACAGATCTCTGGCTGTAGGCGTCTGACCCCCGCACAGCTGCGGCATTCGTTTCTTGACTGGCGCTCCGAAAGGGTGGTGGTAGGTTGTCACAGGCGTCTCTTGGTCATATCTCTTTTTTGAAAGGTGACTTGATAAGAGGAAATTACTGTCTTTTTAAATAGTCTGCATATTTATATTTTCACCTAATTCCACCCCCCACTATCTGCTAGCCTCATAGCAAAAAGGAAGGGGTTGGAGAAAGGAGGGAGAGGCCTGGGCTGGGAGGGGGCGGGGGGCTAGACCGTCTCACGCATAACTTCAAAGAGACACCTAGATTAACAAAGGCTTATAACACACCAGTGTGAAATCACACCTGCCTGTTATAACACCTCACATCAAAGGGCAAAACATCAAAGGCTAATTAGATTAGACAACCCTGAGGGGACAGGGACCAGACAGCATAACTTCAAAGAGACTGCCTTAATCAACACATCAAAGAATTAGACAACAAAGGCACTACACAGGGGGGCTTTTCACACCTACCTGTTATAACAACTCACATCAAAGGCTTAGACTACAAAGGGGTGTGAGGGGACAGGGGCCAGACAACATAACTTCAAAGAGACTGCCTTAATCAACACATCAAAGAATTAGACAACAAAGGGGTGTGAGGGGACAGGGGCCAGACAACATAACTTCAAAGAGACTGCCTTAATCAACACATCAAAGAATTAGACAACAAAGGCACTCCACAGGGAGGCTTTTCACACCTACCCGTTATAACACCTCACCCCCTCACATCAAAGGATCTCGAACAATGGGAGGCGGGACTTCGCTCATTTGCATAATTGGGGGCGTGTCCACCTGTCACTTTGTATGCATACTAATGAGACGAAAGGGGCATCCTTATAACTACTGGCGGTACTACAACTTCCGTATCAGTCCATCGCGTCACTGGGTCAAAGAAGACTTTTTCCCATTGACTAACATTGGGAAAGAGACGTCTGTTTTTTTAAACTAAATAAACTACCCAGTATGAACACTTGTATAGCCCTTATTAGATTCATAAGGTCCCTAAAGTTGTAAAATGCACTAAAAGCCGAATCCAGATTTATTTTCTCTCTCCGTTAATTCTACTGAGCTGAGAGTGGGAGCTCGGGGGCGGGGCTTAAGGGGCAACTCAACTGTGCATGCTCTATGAGTGCACAAAAGGGTACTTCTGCTCTGAAAGCCAGGCGTGACGGGTAATCTGTGACGTTATTGAAAATATCAGGGCATTTTGTCCTCATGCCCCAATGAGCAGCTCTCATAGGAAAGAACGAGACCCCTCCCCTGACGCTGTATCCAGTTCTTACCACTACGGGTTCCCTCATCTCAGAGTCAATGGGATTTCTCCATAGGATTTTGGAAATTAAATACATCAGCAGTGACCCCACTGGTGATTTTTGAAGAGCTTCCGTGTCTGAAAAACGATGGTTGTTAACAAGTGGCTGAATAGGACTACAGAGGTTGTCGAGGACGTTGTACGTCATTACGCCGAACACGTAAACACTTCCGCTAAGTTTGTTTGGCCTGTTATGCTTGAAAGCAAGTACCTGCCTCCTGCAAACTGTCAAACAAACGCTTCAACTTGTACTATTTATAATCTGTATTTTTGAATATCGATCTTAAGTCGGCGTGAAGTTGTGCGACCCTGCTGTTGTTCGTTTATAGCATAACGTCAGCATTTTGCTTCTGGCGATTAGATTTATGATTAGAAAATTATGAAAGTAGGTTAGACATGTGGAGATTATCCGGCTGAACAAAATGTGCATTTATCAAACAGGTTCGTTTTGCACAGACCTTATTTCGAGCTATTTTCCAAAATCCTATGGAGAAATTCCATTACTTTTTTGTCGAGGGAACCCATACGCAGCTTACTTCCGGGTAAATACGTCATCGCTGCACCACTCTATTATACATCCATGCGGAGAACCGAGGATCGAGGACCGAAGAGCAATAACAGAGGAGCGATAACCGAGCAACCACCAGACCATCCTCCGGTGAAATCCTCAGCCACTTGCCCCGCCCCCTTACTGTGTATCGCTCACTGATTGGATTTAAAACACATCTCCTTGCTTCTTCTCACTTCTCGTGGTTTCCTTGCATCTCTCCATGCATCCCTGGTGGGTGGGAGGGACTAAGACGCAAGGAAAAGAAGCAAGTCAGGGACACAGGGATGGAAGTTAAGAGAAGTGAGACGCAGTTTATGTTATGCTGGAGTTCATAAAACAGATTGATTTATACCTGGGCTGAGGAGTCATCTTTCAGTGTGAGTTTGGTAAAATTGATAAGAAAAAACAAATGTATGAGGATATGTTTTTTATTCAGTGCAGTAGTGAAAGTGTCCTGCCAACGTCTTCATGCCAGAGACTTAAGCACAAATAAGTGATGTGGTCAATGGCCCCTTCCCCACTTTATACCCCTTGCTGGCCTTCATTTGACCTACTGTCCATTTGAAAAGATTGCTATTACAAAAAAAATCCAACTCCAGATGACCCAATTTGTTTGCAAACTTCTGATTTAAATGTCTCATTTGCTCTTGCAGGCTAATCAGCTTGTAGTGATAACCTCATGTTGCTAATGGCCAAGGCCGAAAGTGGATTGTAGAACCTCCTGCAGCGGTCTGCCTCTGGTGAGACACTGAAATAAAATGGACTGGTAATCCCAGATTACACACTGCGCAGAATTCAGAAAGTGTTTATCAGGGCAAGAGCTGCTGTTCACATGCTCACACTCAAGGCTTTCACATGGATTCAGGGCAGTGGCAAATGCCACACACACACACACACACACACACACACACACACACACACACACACACACACACACACACACACACACACACACACACACACACACACACATACCATGTATACATCACTTCAGGGGACATTACATTGATTTACATGCATTTCCTGGAGACTTATCCTAACCTTAACCATAACCAACACATGCCTAACCTTAGCCCTTAACCTTACCCTAAACCTAACCAAGTCTTCACCCTAAAATGAATGATTCTCCTCATGGGGACCTCCATTTTGTCCCCATAAGGGAGGTGTGTCCCCACACGTGACTGTGTAAACAGATGTACGTCCCCACAAGTATAGTAATGCTAGGCCACACACACACACACACACACACACACACACACACACACACACACACACACACACACACACACACACACACACACACAACTGTTCTTCCTCCCCCCATGCTTAAGCAAATAAAAAATGAGTAATCTGCAGAACCACAAGTATGCTTTTAAATCTTTCAATGTTCGGACTAAATATCCACACTTTTCTCCCGAGTTGTGACATTGTGATGCAGTGTGTATGGACGCTGTACAGAGACAGCTTTTAAACAGGTCTCGCACTCAGAGCCGGCCCGACCCATTAAACGACATAAGTGGCCGCTTATGCTACGTTCACACCGGACGCGATGTGAATATTCGCTTCGCTCTAAATGCTCCTATCGCATCACTCTAGCCTAATTGTCCGTTCACACCGGACGCGATGCGAATATTCGCTTCGCTCTAATCGCTCGATTTTCACCGCGGCTGCCAGCTGTGTTTACTCACATCATTCAAACAAGACGCGCTGGCTCGGGAGCTAACTACAACTGAATGAACATATTTTACCGTGATTAAATTGTAATATACGTTTCTAAATGATGCCGACGTAACAACATACTGATACCGGTAAGTAAAAACCATGAATTAATGCTTGACAAGTCTGCAGACAAGACGGCAGGCGAAAAACCTTTTAAAATGCGTGTTTTCTGAATGGAGATTGGGTCGACCAGGCTAAGCTAACGTTGTATATGCTCACTCCACACTCATAACAACGGCCTACAGACATAAATAAACCAGCGACTGTATTCGCCATGACACAGACAGTCTGTGGTTTGTTCTTGTTTAACTTTTGTACAGTTTCTGAACAGATATGAGGAGCTGTGATCTCTGTGTGCTAACTGCTAACAGCTAATGGCTGATGTTTTCTGGTTGAACAACAGTGACGGCAGGCTGAGATCCTCACCGCTGATTGGCTTCCGCAAGAACACGTCACGTGAATTTGACGCTCGAGTTGAAAAAATTGAACTCTCGCATTTGACGCGGCACAGTTCAGTCGCGTGATTCGCGCCGCGTCCTCCGCTTCATGCTCGCCGTCGGAGCGAATTCGCGTCTGTCCGCGTCTCTGCATTGACTTTACATGTAATCGCGCCGCTCCCCAAACATCGCATCGCGTCCGGTCTGAACGCAGCATTAGGGCCCCGCAAGCAAAAAAAAGAAAAATGTAAAAGATAAATAAATCTCAGTACACCATCGCCGTGATAAGTATGTTTCATTAATTGTGTTAATATTATTTAATATTGTGTTATTGAGTCAATCGTATAATACATTAACCGTGCTTTACCTGAAGTCCGTGTCTGCTACCCTTTTTGTTGTCTGCCATTCCCTGTTTTACTTTGTCATTTCCTTTCTCATTTTCAGGTAGTTCGACTCCTACCTTGTCACTATGCTCACGGACCTGATTACATGCCCCACCCTTATTGTTTGCACCTGTAGAGTCCCTTGTTTGTGTATATATGCTGTGTGTTCTCTGTGCCCAGTGCCAGATCGTTTTTGAACCTTGTGTTTGTATTGCCTTGCTTATTACCGCAAGTAAAAACCTTTTTTAAATCATCTTTTGTCTGGAGTCGTGCATTTGGGTCCTATCATCTTTTGTGTTTGTCCCAGTCACAACAATAAACATCTGTCTTATTGGCTGACAGGTGCCTATCCTGTGAGCTGTGACAATGTTTAAAATAAACTGTCTGTCGGACACAGAGTTTTTGAAGATGGACATAAGAAACAAATGTCTTAAAAAAGATGAAAATTCTCAAGTGGTAGCTTACACAACAACCCCAGAGCCACCACTTGAGCCAGGTAAACAAGGTATGTAAATGTCAGTAAACTTCCAAGTTATGCGAACATGTAAGCAAAGCATAAATTACAGCTACGTTGGCGTTACTTTGAATCGCGCGGGTAAGCTAAACCGCTAGCAAGTAGCTATAGCTAGCCAGATATATTAAATAAACACTTTGTCGCTCGGATCGGTCATTAGCCCGCATGGTTTTTCTTACCACTGCTATGCTGACGACACCCAATTAATTCTGTCCTTTCCCCGCTCAGAGACCCAGGTCGTCGCACGCATCTCTGCTTGTCTAGCTGACATCTCTCAGTGGATGTCTGCTCATCACCTCAAGCTCAACCTTGACAAGACTGAACTGCTTTTCCTTCTGGGAAAAGATTGTCCCACTCTTGACCTGACGATCAACATCGGCACCTCTGTTGTTTCCCCGACTCAGACGGCAAGGAATCTGGGTGTGACCCTAGATAACAACCTCTCCTTCACTGCAAACATCGCTGCTACAACCCGTTGCTGCAGATATACGCTGTACAACATCAGGAAGATTCGTCCCCAGCTGACCCAGAAAGCCACCCAGGTTCTGGTCCAGGCTCTCGTCACCTCACGCCTAGACTATTGCAACTCCCTCCTGGCTGGTCTACCTGCATGTGCCATTCGACCTCTGCAGCTCATCCAGAATGCAGCGGCTCGTCTGGTCTTCAACCTTCCAAAATGTTCCCACACCACTCCGCTCCTTCGCTCCCTTCACTGGCTCCCGGTAACTGCTAGAATCCACTTCAAGACACTAGTACTTGCATACCATGCTGCGAATGGATCTGGCCCTTCCTACATCCAGGACATGGTTAAACTGTACACCCCAGCGCGTGCACTCCGCTCTGCATCAGCCAAACGACTCGCTGCACCCTCGCTGCGAGGTGGACCCAAGTTCCCATCAGCAAAAACACGTGGCTTTGCTATCCTGGCTCCAAGATGGTGGAATGAGCTCCCCATTGACATCAGGACGGCAGATAGCCTGCACATCTTCCGGCGCAGACTGAAAACTCATCTCTTTCGACTCCACTTCGAGCGATAGAATTACTAACAAAGCACTTATATACTAACATAGGACTGGCTTATCTATAGCCAGCTGACAAAGCACTTATATACTAACATAGGACTGGCTTATCTATAGCCAGCTGAGTAGCACTTGAAATGTTTGGCTCTATGATACCTGCTGTACTTATATGATTCTGTTTTTCTTCTGGGCTGTATCTTCCTGGTCGTATGCACTTATTGTAAGTCGCTTTGGACAAAAGCGTCAGCTAAATGCAATGTAATGTAATGTAATGTAATGTCATACAATCTAAATGTAATGTTTTTTAGCGTTACCTGGTGATTTCAAAGAAAGCTCTCTGGGACATGTTGACTTACTGTTCGACATGAAGCTAGAAGCTGCCTTACAGTACACAGTTGATCCTGAGTGAAGAAATTATAATTCTTCTGAATGATATTCCTATTGACAACTAGTTTCTATGTGAACATTATGAGAAGGACAGCCAGAGAGAATAAATGAAAAGCAGTTATGAAATACTATATGACAAAACAAGTATACAGTTCAAGTGATTTGTAAAATATCCATAAATAAAAATCTGCTTACAGCTTTGTTTCATATGGGTGTTGAGAGATGTATCCATAGATCTCTTCATTTTGCTCTCAAAGTGCACCAGATTGATGCTTTCAACCTGTTAAGCCCTGAGCCTGTTTTTCAGGTCTCAGGCTCGAAAATGACATTCCCAGAACAATTGACCATATCTTCCTTTCTAAAAGGGTTAAATGAATAATATTTTTTCTCAAAGCAAGGTTACACCTGTGAGTTGGATGTCGAAGTGTCGGAATCAAAATATAGATGTTTTTATTTTAAAGTAAATTCAGATTGAACACAGTAAAACAATGTAAGTATAGTAGGTAACTTCAGTTCTATTTCGTATATGGCTTCGCCCTCTAAGGCTATCGCTATTGGGTTAAGGCCCACTGGGTCCGCCCGGTACTAGAAGCACAGACACACCTGCTCAATAACAACTCATGCCTATTGCGCCATGCGTAATGGCGCATCACCGTCCCTGGAATATAGCATAACATGAATATGTTCCATGAGTGGACGAAGGCTGGGAACAATACATACCTGCCACTGTGAAAAAATACAAAACAAAAATATAAACGCAACACTTTTGTTTTTGCTCCCATTTTTCATGAGATGAACTCAAAGATCTAAAACATTTTCTATATACACAAAATAACCATTTCTCTCAAATATTCTTCACAAATCTGAAAAAATCTGTGATAGTGAGCACTTCTCCTTTGCCGAGATAATCCATCCCACCTCACAGGTGTGGCATATCAAGATGCTGATTAGACAGCATGATTATTGCACAGGTGTGCCTTAGGCTGGCCACAATAAAAGGCCACTCTGAAACGTGCAGTTTTGCTTTATTGGGGGGGTCTGGGGGGGGTCCGAAAACCAGTCAGTATCTGGTGTGAGGGTTAGGGTTAGGTTGGGGAAGAGTGCAGGGCTCCAGAGGGCTCCGGTCGATAGGTGTTTAAAAAAACATTAAAAACCTCCATAAACATAAACTTTATAAAGACCCTTTTAAAAGCATCATAAAAGCTTCGTAAGGACAAGACCGTTTCAAAAGAATGGTTAAAAAGTGCAGGGCGGAGCCGGACCACGGAACGGCGGCAGAGTATGTTAAAAAGCAGATCTCCCCGTCCCCAGATCTGATGTGTGTGTGTGTGTGTGTGTGTGTGTGTGTGTGTGGGGTGTGTGTGTTTGTGTGTGTGTGTGTGTGTATGTGTGCCGATGTATTTATGTGTGTGTATGCGTGTGCGGAGCTTGTCCCAATGGAATCTATAAAATACCCTAAATGATAGGGGGATCGAAAATGGTCAATTTAAAAGTGATTCCAGTTCTATTAGTAAGCCATGCATAGAAGTGTAAGTGCAGTTAAAACACAGGTGCAATGATAAAAATACAAATAATTAAAACAATCTCCCCAGTAATATTAATTTAAAGAGTAAAGGGATTGTTACAATTAACTAATAATAACAAAATAAAGGCACACCGGGTTAGTAAAATCATATAAAATGAACTGGATGTCACTGAAAAACAAAAACCACTAAAATCAAGGTGAAAGATTCCAAAGGGTGTTTTTTGGCTCTGTGTATTTAAAAGGGTAGCAGGTAGGTGAAGAGTTCCTCTCTGCGGGTGGTTTTCCGGCCTCCGGGTAATAAATTAATTTAAAATAAATATAAATATACAAATAAAAGCTTCCCTCCTCATGTGGCTTTGATCATTATCAGATAAAAACATACACATATATACATTTCAAATTATAAAACATGTAAGAAGTAATAAAAACATAAATATGAACACCATTAAAGTAGATAAGATAGTGCTAAAAACATGCGATAAAAATGTAGCACACCAATAAAAAATGTCCAGATGAGGAGGATCTATAAATAATTAATAAATAAATATAAGTGCTAAAATACGTGGAGGGCGGATTAAAACAGGCTGACACACCCGCAGAGAAGGGAATTACAATCACCCATCTGCAGGGGAGAGACCCTGGGGGGAGAGGAGATCACACAGGTAAAACATGTTTAAGTGGTGGGAGGCAGACCCATCAATTGTATTTTTCATTTAGTCCGCCCGGGTCAATGGTGCCCAGGCGATGGATCCACCTCCGCTCCGCCACCCGCCTCTGGCCCGGGCTCCAGCCGCTGCTGCTCTCCAGGCACATGGACTGTACATTCTGGAGGCCATGGAGTTTAAAATGGTTGTATAAAACGCTCGTGCCGTCCCCGTCTCTAATTCTATATTGGTGTTGTTTAATTCTGAGGCTGATCTCATTGCACGTTTCCCCCACATAGAGTCTCTGGCAGGCCTTGCACATAATTACATAAATACCTTTTGTGTTAGGTGTCAAGGCCTGCCGTACATTGCTCCCCTCTCTAGAGAAGGGATTGAAAACGTGGGGGAGGCGAACGAAACCAATCTCAGAGACCCGAGGCGCCTCCCTAGTTTTAATGCTTTTATTTAGTTTTGTATGGACCAGAAGGTCCTGGAGATTTTTGTTACGACGGTAGGCAAAGATCAGCCGACACGGCCACAGCGCGTCACAGTCACCCTGGCCCCCTCAAAATTGGCCTTTAGTTTGCCTAAAAGGCTGGTCAGGCTCCCTGAGTAGGTTGTGATGAGGGGGACCAGGGCAAGGCCGGACGGCCGGGCGGGCGGAGATGTCTTTATATTTCTCTATGAAGGTGCGGCTGACCACCGCCTTAATGCTTCTAAGGAAGCGCCTCGAATAGCCCCTAGGTCTCAGCGCACTAAAGAGGATTCTGGTAGCCTCCTCCACATCCTCCGCGAGGGTGCATATCCTGTGGAAGCGGATCAGCTGAGACTTAATCAGACCTGACCCCCACCAGTCTGGGGGGGTCCGAAAACCAGTCAGTGTCTGGTGTGAGGGGTAGGGTTAGGGTTAGGGTAATGTTGTGAATCGAGTGGCCTGTGTTCGTCGTCCATAACATACGCCTGCCCATACCATAACCCCACCACCACCATGGGCCACTCGATTCACAACATTACCCTAACCCTAACCCTACCCGTCACACCAGATACTGACTGGTTTTCGGACCCCCCCCCAGACCCCCCCAATAAAGCAAAAATGCACGTTTCAGAGTGGCCTTTTATTGTGGCCAGCCTAAGGCACACCTGTGCAATAATCATGCTGTCTAATCAGCATCTTGATATGCCACACCTGTGAGGTGGGATGGATTATCTCGGCAAAGGAGAAGTGCTCACTATCACAGATTCTTTCAGATTTGTGAAGAATATTTGAGAGAAATGGTTATTTTGTGTATATAGACAGGGCTGCACATAACTGGTGCGCAGGTGCGCATGCGCACCTCCGCCAAAAAAAGAGCACCGGGTCATTTGAAAAAAGGCGCATTTGCGTACCAACATTGAGAGAGAGGAGAGAGAGAGAGAGAGAGAGAGAGGAGAGAGGAAGAGAGAGAAGAGAGAAGAGAAGAGAGATGAGAAAAGAGAGAAGAGAGGAGAGAGAGAAAGATATTTGTGAGTTGCAAATGAACTCAGGGCCGGCCCGTAGCACTGGTGTTATAGATGTTCGCCCAGGGCGCCAGATCTGTGGAGGCGCTGCGCTGACAGGGAAAAAACATTTTTGACCGTTGGTGACCATCCTAATTTTCGGCCTTGATGTAACAACATTCACAATTAAGTAAATGTAACACCCTTTTCATCCCGGTTACACGTTTCATCTGCCCTGTACGATGGGCGCTGTAAGTGATGAAAATGGGGGATGTTGGCTTATCTGGCACCCGCAGCTCACAGCCAAAGTGCGAGTGAGAATGGGAGCGAGGGAGGGTGCACCGGTACCGGCGCTGTTGTTATTAGCATCTGGTGCTAGCTGCTCTAAAGGATATAAGAAGAAGATGTTTCTACAATGATGTGGAGGGAGAGTCCTCTCCAGTCAGACTGAGAGGCTGATAACTACAGCTCAGTGAGGTAAAGGACTCTGAGTGTTTAGAGAATTCACTATAGTCTAAGTTATCTCAGTGGGTCTCAAACGTTTTGATCACAATTTATGCAAACACATATTTCCAAGGCACTCCTTTATAATTATTGGGATAGACAGGTTTGAAATCATTCCAATGTATATACTATAGGACAGTAACCAAAACTATCCTTAAAAACTGGAAAGATAAAAAAAAAATGCATAAATAAATAAATGTTCAGGTAAAATAAGATATGAATGAACAACAAAAATAAAATAAGTTACATTCATTTGTTATTGGCTATGGTAGGTTATTGGTTATGTTCACATACTTATTTGATTACATCCACTTGTCTAAGATGACAACAGAGACCTTCGACCCAAAACCAGCTGTTGACTTGTGGATGCACACATCTAATCACAGACTCAACCAGAGAGAAAGTAGGAGGCCTACATCATCAGCTACCATGTCTGACAGAGGAAGACAGTGAGGAGAACAGTCAGGAGGGTAGTGATGACAGCTTGTAGGATTACTGGTCGTGCTAATGTTGTCTTGTGTTCACCTCTGCATGTGTGTTCCGTGTTCACCTCTGCATGTGTGTTCCGTGTTCACTTCTGCATGTGTGTTCTGTGTTCACCTCTGCATGTGTGTTCTGTGTTCACCTCTGCATGTGTGTTCAGCGCGTGTGTCTGGCAAATAAAGTCAAGACCCCCTCAAAAGTTACGGTTTATTTCATTTTAAGGATGAGCACCAAGCAACATCTCCAGGTGCTCCTTTGAGAACCAGGGCAAAAAACTTATGTGCACCCCTGTATATAGAAAATGTTTTAGATCTTTGAGTTCATCTCATGAAAAATGGGAGCAAAAACAAAAGTGTTGCGTTTATATTTTTGTTCAGTGTAATTTCACACAAAGAAATGTTTGCAATATTCTTCTTAAATAAAGAAAATTACATTTATTTATGACACAGCTTGGTTGAATACTCTGAGTGGTCAATGTGTCAGTTTTGACCAAAGGGTACAAGTCCAATCACATCAATCAGCAGAAAGGAGTCTGGTCAATTTAACATCAATAGCTTCAAACAAAAAAAATGTATTCATGATATCTGAAGAGTCCCCAGTAAAGAAAATAAAAAGATAACTAAAACAAAACATAGAGAAAGAGGTTACAAAACAGAGTGCTGGACGACAGAGAAATCAGCAGAAGAAGAGAGACAGGAAGTAAACACTAAATGGAACAGCAGAAGAAGAGAGATAGGAAGTAAACACTAAAGGGAACAGCAGAAGAAGAGAGACGATGGCTGCAGTCGAACAGTCCAAAAATCAGCCCCTATATTCCTATCGTCTATTCCTTGACCTCTGTGTGAAACGTCATGGGGTTAAGGAATAGTGGATAGGAGAATTCAAAAGGACTTTGAGAATCCGACTGCACTTTCACTATCCAACGTATTTATGATGTGCCAGCGGACATCATTAATGTGCGTCTGCTGCTGTGGGAAAACGACAGTTTTCTATACAGCAGACTACATGATGTAGAATAAGAACGGCGGACGCATCTAGAGACTTTGCCCCGTGCTCCGATGGGGTTGTTTTATGCTTTATGAACGTGGACAACAGAGAAACATAAATTCTTCAATTGAAATAAAAAAGTAAAGTGACATTTATGCTCGTCACCCTCCGGTCCACACGTATTAATCCACATGAATCCCAATACGTATGATTGTATGAAAAGATCTTAAAATCAATACAAATGTATTTATTATAAACGTTAGTCCTTAACATCTATCACTGTGTATATCACCATTCAACCATCTTTTAAAAGTTGAACAAAATCCACACAGCTCAGTAAAGACTGTGAAATGTTGACTTTATTTGATAATTTCAGTAAAAACTAACGTTTATATTTCTCTTCTTGATTATAATACTGATGAACGTTCAAAACAAAGCACTTTGGCAAGTTACCACATACGTTTTAAAATGCTTAATAAGCACCGTAACTTTCATGATATCATTTCTCCGTCATAATCGGTTGTTTCCGTGAACGGCCGACTGTTGTATGACGGCAAATGCTGCGGCCGCAAGGCATTGTGGGGCAGCATTTTCTCCTCTCCTTTCGGTGAGGGAGGTCCAGTGCTTCCTAAGCTAAAGGAGGTTATAAAGGAAGTTTGAAACCTCCTTTCCTATCATCTAGAGAATTGGAACGGCACTTATCATGGCTGCCACTGAGGGACTTCCGGGTCATTTCACTCCGTTAGGAAGGTTCCTAAGCTAAACTGAGGGTGTTTCTCAATGTCAAGGACGCTTCCTTGGTAGGACATGTCTTCCGAGTCACTTCCTTCAGAAGCGAGGCAAGAATCCTTCCTAGCCTCGGGAAATGAAGAATTGTGGAACAGGCTAACAGGTGTGCAGGTGTGCGTCATATGCGAGGCCCCGCCTTAAATGGAGCGTGATTTCCGCCAAAGATTTGGAAATTGGTCCGTGCACAAAGCATTGTGGGGATTTTAAGACCGCGGAGGATACACATGTGCAGCCTCGAAATTTCTCTCTACGAAGGACACCGGGCTCGGTAGAATTACAAGGAGCCTGCCGGACATTGGAACAGTCCTTCGGCGGGACTCAATGACGTAGCATAGCATCCTTGAAATAGTGGCTCTGGAGCATCTTTCCTTGACATTGAGAAACACCCTGGCCCTTTCTCATTTCACTAATTCCCCCTCCTCGACTCCTCCTGTAGTGACCCGGAAATGAATTTCAGCGCGTCATGTTGGAGGACATCTAATTTCTCTAAATGCACTTCGAGGACTGAGGATCGAGCGTCGAGGAGGCTCTCTGGAGGAGCTCTAACCAAGGATACACTGATGGATCCTCCACGGTCCTTCACGGCTCCTTCGTGGATGCATTTCCGAGAACAGAGATGTTTTAAAGAGTCGTGACGCACGGCCGGACTTATCTCAGCCAATCACAGCTCTGCATGCATCCCCTAGATATTAGTTTTTTTAACTGCTTTCATTGCGACGCGATCTTTACAGTGAGAACAGCTGTGAGGTCTACAAAACTAGGGCCACCAGGGTGGGTGGAGGGGGTCTGGAGGACGGGTTTGGACTGACAACCCAGGAGCACAGCGGACGGCCCGGAAGGGATCTCGGACGGACGTCCCGGGGGCAAGGTAGAGTTCACAAAGGGGCGAAGGCCACAGCGGGTGAACTCAGGGGGCCGGGCATGAGGGCGAAGGCAGCGGCTGGAAGAGTCAGGGAGCCGGGCCCGAGGGCGAGGACCGCGGCCGGGAAAGTCAGGGGGCCGGGCCCGAGGGCCCTCTTCTGTCGAACACTGGACGCTCCCTTCCACCAATCAAAGCGGCAAGCCAAATAAAAGGTAAAATGTTGTAATTCTACCTCAAATGGATCATCTGCTGGGTCCATTTGTGATTGGTTCATTATGTTAGGGTGAGTGAAGCAGGCAGGACCCAAATCCAGAATAAACAGAAAAAATACCTTTATTTCAAGGTTTCTAAGGAACAAACAGAACACTACCTCGTGAACACAGTCAACGACGAACAATGACCCAACAAAGACAGACAGAAAAACCAGAACTTAAATACACACAAGACTAATCACACAAACAAGACACAGGTGAGGAGGGAGGAGAAAACACAGGGGCACCAGGTGCACACAATCGGGTAATCAGGTAGGAGGGAAAACAGACAGACAGCAACAGGCAAGACAGGAGGTGAAGACTTTTCCAAATAAAACAGGAAACCAAAGACAGAAAAAGACAAGACAAAACACAACACAGACAGATCGTGACACTGTTGGTGTGTGTGGTACAGTGTGTGCGTAGATGCGGCGGACAGACAGGTCTCAGTTGGTTTGGTGTCCTCTGCTTACTTTTAATACTTGTAAATAAAAAGTTTGGCCCGTAATTTATTGTCCTCATTGTAGCGACCAGAGAGGGGGGGGGGGGGGGGGGGATATAGCCAGTCTCTGATAGTGTTACGTTATTATGAGAGTGCTCTGTTTGATTCTGAAATTGTATATATTTATATAAATATATATATATGTATGTGTGTGTGTGTGTGTGTGTGTGTGTGTGTCTGCATCTGTAGCCTGTTATTGTCTCATTGTACCGCACTGTGAATGAATTTAAAGTAAATATATAAGTCGTGATGAACACATCTGTCCATCAGACAGAGGGCTGCTGTGCCTCCTGTCATCATTAATGGACGTCTCTTTCAATCAATCAATCAATCAATGTTTATTTATATAGCCCAATATCACAAATGTTACATTTGTCTCAGTGGACTTCACAGTTTAAAATGACCAATTATGTTACAGTACTATGATACTGTACTGATATCTTCAGACTTTGTTCTTTACTTTCTCCGTCTTTATATGTAGAAGATATTACGTTTTCTCCGTAATGTTGTTTCCATAGCAACAACAATTTCCTGTCAACTCTCCTTCAAAATAATATACTATATCCTTTTCAGTTTCACAGAACACAAATTGGGTTATTTACATAATATGTTTACATGATTTTGTTGTGCAATAAAACAACCAGATGGACACGATAAAGGAAATGTTCAAATTCGGCTCTGATCGTAGCAACATCGGGCCATTCGTGAGGGCATCTTAAGCCTTCGTATGACCGCCGGTGGAGTTTCTCAGGCTCCCGGGCAGCAACTTCGTGAGCGGTGGGATAATCTTTGGCATGCCAACAAATTGCTGAAGGACCTTGCAAAGGTTCATTTTCGTGTTGAATTCGTTTGTCAATGTTGCCCTTCGTAAGGCCATCGTGAGGGCATCTTGCACCGATGACAACACGAAGATGACAGGATTCGACAAGATGCCCTCACGAGTGCCTTACGAAGTTGCCGCTCACGAAGTTGCTGCCGGAGCCTGAGAAACTCCACCGACGGTCCATACGAATGGCTTAAGATGCCCTCACGAATGGCGCGATGTGCTAAGATCAGAGCCGAATTTGAACATTTCCTTATCGTGTGTCCATCGGGTGTCAATTTCGGGACAGTGTGACAGGGGCTTAAACAAGCACCTCATACCCACACAATGTTCTGAGTTAAGTGAAGTGATATTTAAATGAGAAATAGTAAAAACCACAAATTATTAAACAAAATATCTGATGGTTTCAATCATCCCCTCCTGCTGCTAATAATAGAATCGTCTTTTGTAGTTAAACTCAATGTTATTTCAGGTTCTGATTCTACTTTTTCTTTTACTTATACTTTGGAACATCATAACTATATATATCAGGTATGATGCATAAATCATGAGGCAGCTTTACCATGTTTGGGCACACGTTTGAGGTCCTAAAAACTGTTGTAAACAAAGGTTTGAACATGAAGGGAACTTCTTAAACACGGAACAGCCATGGCTCCCTCTCTGTTCAGCCCACAGCATCTTCAGCCTGGTGCCGTACCACCCACCTCCCAGCTGACTGGCAAATGTGTCTGAGAAGGAGTATGAGCTCCAAAGTGTGATCCAAACACAGAATGTCAAATTAGACTTTGATTCTCTGACTACCTCTACATTTCCCCTGTAGTACACAGACTGATTCTCACACTGCGACTGAACCTTGACGTCTCTGAATGGCTTGCATCTCAGAGCTTATAAATGTTCTCTGAACTCTGAGAAACATGTCTGTGTCCTTCTTTCCAATATCATTCAGTTTCCTCTTTTGTGAGTGATGAGTAAGAGATAATGAATGAAAGCCACTAATGTGTCGTCATCATCATCATCATCATCATCATCATCATCATTGTTTTCAACCTCAACACTAACAGCATTTGCACCTATCAGTAAGCTTAACAAATGGTTCTCTGTTTGTTAAGATGAAAACAAATAACATGTGTAGTCCATACAGGTGCATACACACCAACACTGGCTGGCTTTTAACTCATGTTGCAAGCAAACTGTACATATTTTACATTATTGAATTATTACTATTGATGTATTAATGTAAGAAACATTTCATATTTAATAATATACTAGCCCTCAAATGAGCTACTGCATCTCCGTGGGAAGAGAGTTGAGTAACAAATAAAACTTGTTTGCTCAAAATATTTGTTATTGTTAAATTAAAAGGAATACTTTACTCCCCAAATGATCATTTGTATATCAAATGCTCAGTGTGTGTGACCCTTAGTTTGACTTGCTTAACTCCATTGTAAACAAACAGTCCAGAAACGGAGAACAGTATTGATAATGTGAAGTAGATTGTGGCCACGTTCAACAACAGCAAAACCATATCAAATACAAACGCTCACACAACGTTTGCAGTGTATTCAAGTTTCATTTATCCAATCAGAAGCTCACAAATGTCCTAACACATGCCTTTTCACAAAAACCTATTCCAGCTACTGTCTGTGTGAGTACTGTTTAGACATGTTTTGATCATTTCAATTGGGGACATCTGAGAATAAAGGTTTTCTTGAAGAATTCAGGGTGGATTCATCCGAGATGAACTGAACGTGTTTCAGTGTTCCATCTCATGCACATTGGGCGAAACAAGCATGCTTCAGCCCTGTAATGAATCACACAACTGCCACTCAGGGTATCCTCCTTACACCTTACATGCATATGCAGCTATGCGTTAAACTGAGGGTTGAACAAACCTTTGAGTACAGTTTGAGCACTGAAGGCAATATTGTGGCTGAATGAGTTGCCTTGTGTAACAACAAGGACATATGTTTCTAATGTGTATCACATCCCCCTTCTCTGTAATTGCTTTGAACTCTTAAGGACAATAAACATGTTTACCTTCCAACAAAGTTCATTTCAAGCTTAGTGAAGCCTTCAGAGCCATGCTGTAGTGAAACTCACAGAACTCTTCAGAACCCAAGTTCAGAAATATTGCTACAACACTGTCATATGTTTAAAAAGGTCATGTTCAGAATCAAACCAATACATGAAGTACCTCAGGTGAGTTTAGCTGATAGCTGTATAAAGACACACTCTGCAGGACACCCTGCTCGAGGAGCAACAGGTCTTTCTAAGAGACTAGCAGGGAGCTTCTGAGCCCAGAGGCAACTTACATGCTCACTCTCTC
>CADEHL010000699.1:0-30087 GCA_902827135.1 Harpagifer antarcticus
CAGTTCCTGAGGGGCTCAGTTCCTGAGGGGCTCAGTTCTCTGTCCGGGGTCAGCAGGTTTATAAACACACTCCTTTTACTTTAAATTACTTAATGAGCTGCATATCTCTGCAAACATTCCCAGCATACCGAAAACACACACACACACACACACACACACACACACACACACACACACACACACACACACACACACTGACTGCATTATCTGACCCTCAGCCCAAGAGACGGCGTGCCTGAACGCACCAGGTGAATCTGATTTGTCCACATGGAGACAGAGGGCCATTATTGGACAGTTTTAAACCAAAGAGTTGGTTCAACACACACACACACACACGCACACACACACACACACACACACACACACACACACACACACACGTTAAGCAGATAAGGCTCTGTAGACAAAGTGGCAAACAGCTAAACTAATTTTCTCTGTCAGTCGTTGTCAGTGTGTGTGTATGTGTGTGTGTGTGTGTGTGTGTGAGTGTGTGTGTGTGTGTCTGTGTTTGTTATATGTCTTCCTGTATCTCTGCTCAGTCTCTCTGCTGTTATTTCCCCCCCCCTGTATTTTTATCTCTGTTACATGGAGTGACAGCTGAGCTGCAGCAGCTGTCACTCTGCTGCCCGTATAAGTCTGCAGGTATTATTAGACACACACGCGCACGCACACACACACACACACACACACACACACACACACACACACACACACACACACAGAGACCACCCTGCTGCAGTCTGCTGCAGTCTGAGTCTCGTCCTGTTTGCTCCAGTATCACCTTCCCCTCCAAGCTACTCATAGAAACATATTTACTACCACACACACACACACACACACACACACACACACAAACACACACACACACAAACACACACACACACACAGGTCCATAAAGACCTTTTAAAGCTGCACACACACACACGCACACACACACACACACACACAGGTCCACAAAAACATTTTAAAGCTGCACACACACACACACACACACACCTTGATACCTGTATGCAACATTCCTACAAACAAATGTCTGAAAACGATCGAACTGTGTAGGTGGGAGTCCATCACTGGTTTCTACCTGATAATAACAATAATATCCGATGCAGAGACCCCACACTTCCTTACCCCCCAGGATCATCAGTCATGTGTATTTAACTGTAACACATGCTGCTGCTGTCCATCAGGAACCATTAGCATACTGTTAGCATACTGTTAGCACACTGTTAACACACTGTTAGCATACTGTTAGCATACTGTTAGCACACTGTTAGCATACTGTTAGCCTACCATTAGCATACTGTTAGCATAATGTTAACATATCATTAGCATACTGTTAGCATACTGTTAGC
The DNA here is from genome assembly GCA_902827135.1 of Harpagifer antarcticus. NCBI lineage: Eukaryota > Metazoa > Chordata > Actinopteri > Perciformes > Harpagiferidae > Harpagifer > Harpagifer antarcticus. The sequence goes on from CADEHL010000699.1 coordinate 1,353, forward strand.
ACACTGGCAGTGGCGGAGCTGGGGAGTGGCTGGGGGCAGTGGCCACCCCCCAGCTGAATCCTGGCCACCCTATTGGCCACCCTAAACACCCTCACCATGGGGGCCCAAACTATTTTAGAACATTAAGAAAAAAAATGTTTAAGTAACATTTCATCAATCAATGATTAACATTAATATAACGTTATATTGATAATGTACTCACTAAACTTACAATTCATTTAACTTATTTTCTTCCAAAAGTTAATTATCCAAAGCCTCTGTACAACCCCTTCGATTTATATGTAATGGTTTGGTCCCGCCTCCAAACGGCACTTTCTAGCAGAGAGTGAGAGCATGTGAGGAGCAAGGATGCTAGTCCTTACGTGTACGATGTCTCAACGACTCACAAAGTCTGGCTTTCAAAAAGAAAGGAGAGAAAGACAAGAGAGAGGGACTAAAGGGCGACAGCATGGCACCCAGTGTTTCAAGGAAAAGGTGGGTGTGGTCTCTGAGTGGTGGAAATTAGTCTGTTAGCTAAGCGTAGTCCATTGTAAATAATCATTTGTATGTTGTTTTTTTTTACTAAGCTGACATTAAGTTCTGTTAATATCTTTAATTTCCCTCCTCTTTTAGCTGACATTTAGTAAATGCAGGTACATTTTTAGCAGCTATTCACTAAACCAGTTGTCCCTCCCCCGGTGCCAGGTCCAACAGATCCATCTCTAGGCTCAGCAGCCCTGTCCCCCATAGGGCTGAACCTGAACCAGCTTTTCTCACAACTGAAGGAGGTGAGCAGCATTGTGTTGAATGACACTTAACATATCTGAAGGGAGACTGGAATACAACATATACATATATATATATGTATATATATATATCAAAACAAAAGGCTAACATCTCATTTCAAACACAGTATTTTCCCACATATTTAAGTTATATTTATTTGGATTGATGCATTCGTGTTGACACCATAAGAGATGCCTGTTGAGATCTGTGGTCAGGATCGTCTCATGTGTTCGGCCAGAGGGACCTGTAACACGTGGACTGCCCAATAGCCTCGTGAGGCTGAACAGAGGGACCTGTAACACGTGGACTGCCCAATAGCCTCGTGAGGCTGAACAGAGGGACCTGTAACACGTGGACTGCCCAATAGCCTCGTGAGGCTGAACAGAAGGACCTGTAACACGTGGACTGCCCAATAGCATCGTGAGGCTGAACAGAGGGACCTGTAACACGTGGACTGCCCAATAGCCTCGTGAGGCTGAACAGAAGGACCTGTAACACGTGGACTGCCCAATAGCCTCGTGAGGCTGAACAGAAGGACCTGTAACACGTGGACTGCCCAATAGCCTCGTGAGGCTGAACAGAGGGACCTGTAACACGTGGACTGCCCAATAGCCTCGTGAGGCTGAACAGAAGGACCTGTAACACGTGGACTGCCCAATAGCCTCGTGAGGCTGAACAGAAGGACCTGTAACACGTGGACTGCCCAATAGCCTCGTGAGGCTGAACAGAGGGACCTGTAACACGTGGACTGCCCAATAGCCTCGTGAGGCTGAACAGAAGGACCTGTAACACGTGGACTGCCCAATAGCCTCGTGAGGCTGAACAGAAGGACCTGTAACACGTGGACTGCCCAATAGCCTCGTGAGGCTGAACAGAAGGACCTGTAACACGTGGACTGCCCAATAGCCTCGTGAGGCTGAACAGAGGGACCTGTAACACGTGGACTGTCCAATAGCCTCGTGAGGCTGAACAGAAGGACCTGTAACACGTGGACTGCCCAATAGCCTCGTGAGGCTGAACAGAAGGACCTGTAACACGTGGACTGCCCAATAGCCTCGTGAGGCTGAACAGAGGGACCTGTAACACGTGGACTGCCCAATAGCCTCGTGAGGCTGAACAGAGGGACCTGTAACACAGTGGACTGCCCAATAGCCTCGTGAGGCTGAACAGAGGGACCTGTAACACGTGGACTGCCCAATAGCCTCGTGAGGCTGAACAGAAGGACCTGTAACACGTGGACTGCCCAATAGCCTCGTGAGGCTGAACAGAGGGACCTGTAACACGTGGACTGCCCAATAGCCTCGTGAGGCTGAACAGAAGGACCTGTAACACGTGGACTGCCCAATAGCCTCGTGAGGCTGAACAGAGGGACCTGTAACACATGGACTGCCCAATAGCCTCGTGAGGCTGAACAGAAGGACCTGTAACACGTGGACTGCCCAATGGCCTCGTGAGGCTGAACAGAGGGACCTGTAACACATGGACTGCCCAATAGCCTCGTGAGGCTGAACAGAAGGACCTGTAACACGTGGACTGCCCAATGGCCTCGTGAGGCTGAACAGAGGGATCTGTAACACGTGGACTGCCCAATAGCCTTGTGAGGCTGAACGAAAGCACCGTTCTATGTAAATGTATTCTTTTTAGGATAGCTTAAAGTAATGTTGCAAAATTAGAACCGGGGGCCTTTCAGGGTTAAGGGCTATTGCTTATTGTTATTTACTTTAAGATGTTTATTCTTATCATTTAATTTAAAAACTCTTCTCTAAACGATGTGTGTGTTCCTGATGACACGCTGAGGGAATGAGCTCATCGTCTGAATATTGCATTACAGTTGTATAATGTAGCTTCGTTGATACTTTGCCTCAGGAATACGAAGGAAATAGTTAGATATACTGAATATTATTTGATCTATTCCAGCAGCTAATCCCACGTAATGGAGAGGTGTGTTGAAGGTGCCTTAAATAACCCCTTGTTTTATAGTGAGATGTATTTTTATGTTCATATAGTGATTTCAATGCTTCCCCAAAGTGATCACTGGTTCCATCCTGGCCACCCCACGGAACATGTCCTGGCTCCGTCACTGCACCTTGGAGCCAGAGCTGCAGAGAGCTCAGAGTTTCACAGAAGCCTCTGTTGGACGGAGGAAGTGGATCCGAGTCTCTTAGATCTGGAGAACACACTTTCCTGCACAGATTCATATCAATCACTTCCTGTCGCTGTGCTTCAAGCAGCAATAGTTTTATACTGAAAGGGTCTGAAATCTCAAAAACACTTGTTATAGTTTCATCTCCACAGCATCACTCTCAGAGGAAACCAGTCCAACAGAAAATGCTCTTAAAGCGATAATTATTTCATTTATCGCAATAATTAATACTGATATTTCACAGCAGCTTCGTCATCATTGCATTGAGGCTTCAAACGGTGTTTCTTGATATGGTCCCAACTCGTTTTAGTGTCAGGTCCAACAACGGTTGAATAGACGTGGAGGAGGAACAGGGATCTGAACAGGGATCTGAACAGGGATCTGAACAGGGACCTGAACAGGGATCTGAACAGGGATCTGAACAGGGATCTGAACAGGGATCTGAACAGGGATCTGAACAGGGACCTGAACAGGGATCTGAACAGGGATCTGAACAGGGATCTGAACAGGGATCTGAACGTGGAGGAGGAACAGGGATCTGAACAGGGATCTGAACAGGGACCTGAACAGGGATCTGAACAGGGATCTGAACGTGGAGGAGGAACAGGGATCTGAACAGGGATCTGAACGGGGATCTGAACGGGGATCTGAACGGGGATCTGAACGGGGATCTGAACGGGGAACTGAACGGGGATCTGAACGGGGATCTGAACGGGGATCTGAACGGGGATCTGAACAGGGATCTGAACAGGGACCTGAACAGGGATCTGAACAGGGATCTGAACAGGGATCTGAACAGGGATCTGAACAGGGATCTGAACAGGGATCTGAACAGGGATCTGAACAGGGACCTGAACAGGGATCTGAACAGGGATCTGAACAGGGATCTGAACAGGGATCTGAACAGGGATCTGAACAGAAACGTTCTTATTGATCATGTCTCTGTCCAGGACCAGTTGGCCCCTGGATCTGAACTTTACCTTTCTAAGCTTTCTTTGACGGAGATGAAAGACCCCCGGAGGTTTGGGATCACAGTGAATACAGAACATCAGGGGGAAGTGTCTGGCCCAAGGACACCAAGTTATGGGTACTTTTTACTTAAGTACATTTCAAAGCCTCTTTACTTTTACTTGAGTAAAGAAGTTTAGTCAGTACTTCTACTTTCACCAGAGTATTTTTAAACACGAGTATCTGTACTTCTACTCGAGGAAAGGATGTGTGTACTTTTGCCCTCTCTGAATATACGTGAAGAACATCTGTGTGAGGTGGCAGCAGCTGTTGTGCTTTCTGAATGAAACAAAGCCTCTCCTGAGACAGCTGTTCATGTGAATGAAGCTGTTAGCATCACAATCACCCTCTGCTCCTTTAGAACCCGATTCTTCCTCTTCCTCACCTCCCTCTGTGAGCATACAGACATCCACCTTCAAGACCCTAACCCTTCCTCTTCTTCACCTCCCTCTGTGAGCATCTGCTCAGACATCCACCTTCAATACCCTAACCCGTCTCCTCTCCCTTTCTCTAACCAGCCTGCATCAAGTCTGTGAGAGACACACACACACACACACACACACACACACACACACACACACACACACACACACACACACACACACACACACACACACACAACACACACACACAGACACCCACACACCCACACACACACACACACACACACCACACACCACACACACAGACACACGCACACACAGACACACACATACACACACACACCCACACACCAACACACACACACCCACACACACAAAGACACACACATACACACACACACACACCACACACACACAACACACAACACACACACACCCACACACACACACACACACACACACCCCCCCCCCACACACACACACACACAAACACAGACATACACAGACACCCACACACACACACACACACACAGACACACACACACACACAACACCCACACACACACAGACACACACACACACACACACACACACACACACACACACACACACACACACACTCTCTCTCTCTCTTTTGGGGCATTTGGCCTTTTTCACAGTGGTAAATCCTCCACTTGTTGCATGTAAGGCCTTATTTGAATCAGTGGAAACGGCAGTGATCCTCAGAGAGTAGCTCTGATGTGACCTCTGACCCCCCTGAGAGAGGGTGTGGAGCTCTATCTGCCCTCTGGGGAGTCCTTAAAGAGGGAGGGGGAAATGCAGCAGGAAGGTACAAAGCTGCCATAAATCAGAGCAAGAATGTCCCAGAGATTGAGAGATAAGAGATATGAGGGAAAGATGGAAGAAGAATGAAGTGAAGGGCTGAGAGAGACAGCTGGTTCTACAGAGGTCATCAAGTAGTGCATCAAGACCAAGCACAGCAGCTGTGGAACAACAAGTGTGAAGGAGATCCTCTTCAACCCTGAACCAGGTCTTTCTCCCAGTTTGCACAGCAGCTTCTATTCTCTGCAGATCTGGAACAAAGTGCCAGAGGAGCAGCCTCAGTGTTTTGGATCTGTGCTAAACACCGCTGTCATTCGTTGAACAGCTTTATCAATTCATACATACAAAATGGTGGAATGAGCTCCCCATTGACATCAGGACAGCAGAAAGCCTGCACATCTTCCGGCGCAGACTGAAAACTCATCTCTTTCGACTCCACTTCGAGCCATAGAATTACTAACAAAGCACTTATATACTAACAAAGGACTGGCTTCTCTAAAGCCAGCTGAGTAGCACTTGAAATGTTTGGCTCTATGAAACCTGATGTACTTTATGATTCTGTTTTCTTCAGGGTTGTGTTTTCCTGGTCGTATGCACTTGTTGTATGTCGCTTTGGATAAAAGCGTCAGCTAAATGCAATGTAATGTAATGTAATGTAATGTAATACTTCTGATCTCAAATGTTCATTAACTAACGTTTCTGATTGGTCTTGGTTTACTGTTGTGTTGATGTAAAGCACTTTGAAATGCACACAATATCTGTTATTACTGCACATCTTTTTATTCCATTATATTTCAATGTAAATACTGCTATACTGAACTATATTATATATTACAGTTTTTCTCAATTGCTAAACCCACTATTTAGAATCAAAATTCATTTCTTCAAAACAAGAACATAGCCATCTAAACAGAAACACACTTGCCATAACTCTGAATATCTTTTGCAAAATGCACTTACATGACCAAAACTGAAAATACTGGTCACAAAAAAGAATAAGTCGAACAAATTGTCCTCTAATGAGACATTACATTACATTGCATTTAGCAGACGCTTTTGTCCAACGCGACTTACAATAAGTACATACGACCAGGAAGACACAGCCCAGAAGAAAAACAGAATCATATAAGTACAACAGGTATCATAGAGCCACACATTTCAAGTGCTACTCAGCTGGCTATAGATAGGCCAGTCCTATGTTAGTATATAAGTGCTTTGTCAGCTGGCTATAGATAAGCCAGTCCTATGTTAGTATATAAGTGCTTTGATAGTAATTCTATCGCTCGAAGTGGAATCTAAAGAGATGAGTTTTCAGTCTGCGCCGGAAGATGTGCAGGCTTTCTGCCGTCCTGATGTCAATGGGGAGCTCATTCCACCATCTTGGAGCCAGGATAGCAAACCCACGTGTTTTTGCTGATGGGAACTTGGGTCCACCTCGCAGCGAGGGTGCAGCGAGTCGTTTGGCTGATGCCGAGCGGAGTGCACGCGCTGGGGTGTACAGTTTAACCATGTCCTGGATGTAGGAAGGGCCAGATCCATTCGCAGCATGGTATGCAAGTACTAGTGTCTTGAAGTGGATTCTAGCAGTTACCGGGAGCCAGTGAAGGGAGCGAAGGAGCGGAGTGGTGTGGGAAAATTTTGGAAGGTTGAAGACCAGACGAGCCGCTGCATTCTGGATGAGCTGCAGAGGTCGGATGGCACATGCAGGTAGACCAGCCAGGAGGGAGTTGCAGTAGTCTAGGCGTGAGATGACGAGAGCCTGGACCAGAACCTGGGTGGCTTTCTGGGTCAGCTGGGGACGAATCTTCCTTATGTTGTACAGCGTATATCTGCAGCAACGAGTTGTAGCAGCGATGTTTGCAGTGAAGGAGAGGTTGTTATCCAGGGTCACACCCAGATTCCTTGAGACAAATGTGTTTTCATAACTGAAACTCCGGTCACCATAATAACACATTCTACCATAACAATATACATTTCTTGCAAAGTGCTCTCAGGCTCTCAAAACTAAAAACACCCCTTCCAAAAGCAGATACCTTCTCCAAACATTTGTCAGCTCATTAGAAGACTATTTGAACAGTCATTACTAATTGGCACACTAAATACTGACTACAATCATCAATACACAAACCTCAAGCTATCGATATTGGAAACTGAACGGAAAACTGACAAGTTGGGAGAAACAAACTTACATATAGGAAAAACAGTATGTTACTGTAACTATGTCATTGTTTTTATTGTCTCATTTTCAGAAGAGCACCGTAACAGAAACAAAAGATGAATAGCAATACACTGGAAAAAAAATAACATGGCTAAATGATGTAAATCAGCAGTAAAGCAGAGAATGAGATCTATATAGCTTTACTGATCTGCTCTTTGGCCTCTGTCTGGCCACAGAGCCTCATCTACGTCACAGCGTATGTCTTCCCTTGCAAGGCAGCGTGGGAAATATCTCCTTGTGTGTGTCGACACCACCCTTGACAGGATTCCGCAGAGATGTCCCGACAGCCAGCATTCATTGCGTCTAAAAGGGGCATTCTGTCATGAGGATGATGGTCATAAACCTTTCATCTCCAGGCAGAGAAGAACTCCTCAATGGGGTTTAGAAATTGGGAGTATGGAGGGAGGAACTCCATGGCCATGTGTGGATGAGCCTCAAACCATGCCCTCACATCACGAGAGTGGTGGAATGCCACATTGTCCCATATGACCACGTGAACCGACCTCACTTGATCCCTCTCTTCTGGTGGCACAAGTCGGTCATACAGGACATCCAGGAAGGCAAGGACACGTTGCGTGTTATATGCTCCCATTACAGGGATGTGAGCAAGGACGCCTTGTGTCGAGATAGCCGCACACAATGTTATGTTTCCTCCCCTTTGGCCTGGAACAAAGACTGTTGCTCTTTGCCCAATAAGGTTCCTCCCATGTCTCCTCACTTTGGAGAGGTTGAAGCCTGCTTCATCCACATATACAAAAACATGTGGTAATGCATTGCCTTCCAGCTCCATCATTCGCTAAAGAAAAGGAAACAAACAGAGGACCGTTTTACATTACTGTAAGCAGTCCGACATACTAAAAATATAGGCAAGCCATCACTGTGATTGAGGTCCTTACCTGTACATACCGGTGCCTTAACTCCTTCACACGGTCAGAGTTGCGTTCAAAAGGAACCTTATAGATCTGTTTCATTCTGAGGTGGTGCCTCTTTAACACCCGGTCAATGGTTGCAACACTTATAGATGGAATGTTACTGAAGACATCCTGGTCTGCAATGACTCTGGCCTGAATCTCCCTTAAGCGGATTTCATTGTTGGCCACAACCATATCAACAATGGCAGACTCTTGTTCTGGAGTAAAGGCCTTTCCTCTGCCACCAGAGCGGGGTGCTCTTTCAGTTCAATACATATTTGAGAATGTTATGTACTGTAATATAAAAACAGTGATCGAAATCTACATAAAAATAGAAATGCATGAAGTGCTGTAAAAAAGGGTTACAGTAGCTTACCTATTTTCGTGCCTGAAGATCCTAATAATGGATGCCACCGTTGATCTCCGTATAGTGGGCTGAACCCTTTGGCCATCCTCACTGAGGGACATGCCATGGTTTATGACGTGGTCCACAATAGTTGCACGGGTATTATCCGAAACTACTGTTCGCATTGGTCCCCTTTCAACTCTTCCACCACGCATACGTACAGCCCTCCCTCTTCCTCTGTGAACATCAGGGTTCCCTCTTCCGCTGTGAACATCAGGGTTCCCTCTTCCTCTGTGAACATCAGGGTTGCCTCTTCCTCTGTGAACATCAGGGTTCCCTCTTCCTCTCTGAACATCAGGGTTCCCTCTTCCTTGCTGAACATCAGGGTTCCCTCTTCCTCTGTGAACATCAGGGTTGCCTCTTCTTCTCTGAACATCAGGGTTCCCTCTTCCTCTGTGAACAACAGGGTCACCTCTTCCTCTGTGAACATCAGGGTTCCCTCTTCCTCTCTGAACATCAGGGTTCCCTCTTCCTCTGTGAACATCAAGGTTCCCTCTCCCTCTGTGAACATCAGGGTTCCCTCTTCCTCTGTGAACAACAGGGTTCACTCTTCTTCTCTGAACAACAAGGTTCACTCTTCCATTACATTAGATTACATTACATTTAGCTGACGCTTTTATCCAAAGTGACTTACAATAAGTACATTCGACCAGGAAGACACAACCTTGTGAAGAAAACAGAATCATATAAGTACATCAGGTATCATAGAGCCAAACATTTCAAGTGCTACTCAACTGGCTATATATAAGCCAGTCCTTTATTAGTATATAAGTGCCTTGTTAGTAATTCTATCGCTCGAAGTGGAGTCGAAAGAGATGAGTTTTCAATCTGCGCCGGAAGATGTGCAGGCTTTCTGCTGTCCTGATGTCAATGGGGAGCTCATTCCACCATTTTAGAGCCAGGATAGCAAACCCACGTGTTTTTGCTGATGGGAACTTGGGTCCCCCTCGCAGCGAGGGTGCAGCGAGTCGTTTGGCTGATGCAGAGCGTAGTGCACACGCTGGGGGTGTACAGTTTAACCATGTCCTGGATGTAGGAAGGGCCAGATCCATTCGCAGCATGGTATGCAAGTACCAGTGTCTTGGAGTGGATTCTAGCAGTTACCGGGAGCCAGTGAAGGGAGTGGAGGAGCGGAGTGGTGTGGGAACATTTTGGAAGGTTGAAGACCAGACGAGCCGCTGCATTCTGGATGATCTGCAGAGGTCGGATGGCACATGCAGGTAGACCAGCCAGGAGGGAGTTGCAGTAGTCTAGACGTGAGGTGACGAGAGCCTGGACCAGAACCTGCGTGGCTTTCTTGGTCAGCTGGGGACGAATCTAGTTGATTGTCAGGTCAAGAGTGAGACAATCTTTTCCCGGAAGGAAAAGCAGTTCAGTCTTGTCAAGGTTGAGCTTGAGGTGATGAGCAGACATCCACTGAGAGATGTCAGCTAGACAAGCAGAGATGCGTGCGACGACCTGGGTCTCTGAGCGGGGAAAGGACAGAATTAATTGGGTGTCGTCAGCGTAGCAGTGGTATGAAAAACCATGCGGGCTAATGACTGATCCGAGCGAGTTTGTGTACAGGGAGAAGAGGAGGGGACCAAGAACAGAGCCCTGAGGGACCCCTGTAGTTAATTGACAAGGGTCGGAATCGGACCCTCTCCAAGTTACCCTGTAGGTACGGTCTTTGAGGTATGAGGTGAGGAGGGAAAGTGCAGAGCCTGAAACTCCAAGTTCTTGGAGAGTGCGAAGGAGGATCTGATGGTTCATCGTGTCGAATGCAGCTGACAGGTCCAACATGATGATGGCAGAGGAGAGGGATGCTGCTTTGGCAGTGTGCAGTTCCTCAGTGACAGCAATGAGAGCAGTTTCTGTGGAGTGACCTGCCTTGAAACCAGACTGGTGCAGATCCAGAAGGTTGTTCTGATGGAGATAACAGGAGAGTTGTTTAAAGACAGCCTGTTCAAGTGTTTTAGACAGGAACGGGAGGAGAGAGACAGGCCTGTAGTTTATAACATCAGACGGGTTGAGAGTGGGTTTCTTTAGGAGAGGGTTTACTCTTGCCTCCTTGAGACTATTTGGAAAGTGGCCAGAAGTTAGAGAAGTGTTGATGAAATGGGTGAGAAACAGTAGAATATCAGGAACGATAGTCTGAAGGAGGTTTGAAGGGATAGGGTCCAGAGGGCAGGTGGTAGGGCGGGCAGAGGTAATGAGGGTAAGAACCTCACTTGGAGAGAGAGGGGAAAAGGAGGTTAGTGTGTGGGTGAAAGGAGGGTCTGGTGACCCAGCGGTCAGTAAAGGTGAGTCAGAAAAAGAAGAGCGAATATCATCAACCTTTTTTTCAAAAATGGTTAACAAAGTCGCTTGACAGAAGTGAGGAGGGGGGAGTGGCTTTGGGAGGGTCCAAGAGGGTGGAGAAGATGGAAAATAGTTTTTTGGGATTGGAATAGGAAGATTGGATCTTATCTTGAAAGAAAGTGCTCTTTGCCTGAGAGATCGAGGCAGAGAAAGAGGAGAGCCTGATAGGTTTGGAGGTCGTCACGGTGTTTGGATTTCCACCGTTTCCGCTCTGCTGAACGAAGGACGGTTCTATTAGCACGGAGTGCGTCATTTAGCCAGGGAGCAGGAGGGGACTGACGAGCCTGCCGAGATGTGAGAGGACAAAGAGAGTCCAGAGAGGATGAGAGAGTAGAGAGGAGAGTTTCTGCAGCAGAGTTTGGAGGTAGGAGTTGGAACATCAGGGTTCCCTCTTCCTCTCTGAACACCAGGGTTCCCTCTTCCTCTCTGAACAACAGGGTCCCCTCTTCCTGGCGGAACATCAGGGTTCCCTCTTCCTCTGTGAACAACAGGTTTCCCTCTTCCTCTGTGAACATCAGGGTTCCCTCTTCCTCTCTGAACACCAGGGTTCCCTCTTCCTCTGTGAACAACAGGGTTCCCTCTTCCTCTCTGAACATCAGGGTTCCCTCTTCCTTGCTGAACAACAGGGTTCCCTCTTCCTCTCTGAACAACAGGGTCCCCTCTTCCTGGCTGAACATCAGGGTTCCCTCTTCCTCTGTGAACAACAGGTTTCCCTCTTCCTCTGTGAACATCAGGGTTCCCTCTTCCTCTGTGAACATCAGGGTTCCTTCTTCCTCTGTGAACATCAGGGTTCCCTCTTCCTCTCTGAACATCAGGGTATCATTGATATCAGCTAACAGTAACATCATTACTGTAAGGTATACAGTACATTCCATGCAGTTACCTTTTTCAATGGGGTGATTGACTGATAACAAGTGTTAATATGTTGCACATCAAGTGTCAATTAGTGTAGCTATGGTCTAAGTTTATGAGGAGTAAGTGTTATCCACTGTGAGAAGATTATTTTGTTTTGTAGACATGAGTTACACAAAAGATTTTTGATGTTTGTGGAGAGAATTGTAACTTCAGTTAGAGAATTGTGTGATCTGTTTTGCAAAACACTGCTTAGCATCTGCATTTTGTGTGATATCAATGATAAATGGTATACTGTCGTAGAGAAATGGTTTTCTGTTTCGATGGCTGTGCTGTTGGTTTGATGAAAGGAATTTTGATTCTAAATAGTGGGTTTAGCGATTGAGAAAAACTGTAATTTGTAATGTTATTATAGTTTTCTTGTAATAGTTCTCTATCTGACATCAACTCCTCGTAGGTGTCCACCCACCTGGTGATACACCTGGTTCTGATTGAATTGGCCATGTGAATGAACAGGACATGGTTTAAGTCGGTATGACAGATATATTTCCACATCGTACAGTCAGTGCATCCCAACTAGGGATGCCAGCGATTATTCGATTATTCGATTATTCGTTTCAGTCTCCATAATCGAATATTATTTTTAAAAATCGATTTTATTTATATATTTTTTTTTATTATTTATGTTTAATTTTTTTTTTTTCTGGCTTAGTTTCAACCAAAATATAGATTAATGCTAATAACAGTAATAGTATTAATAATTGTAAATGGCCATTGGTCACACCACCAGTTTGTTCTACTGTAAACTTGGAGGAAGCCTGCGTGCAGAGGAGACTGCTGCTGCAGCACGCTACACACCGACCCCGCCCCCCCTCCTCTCCCTCACACGTGCGACTAAAGATGAGCAAAGCGGCAGGTAAAAAGAGTTCCTTGTGGAACTACTTTGAACTTACAAGTCCAAAGGAAGTGAAATGCAAGCTCTGCGAAAAGACGTTGGTCTATCACAGCTCAACCTCAACAATGCGTTCGCATTTGAGTGCGAAGCCAAAGAGGTTACAGAGAAAGACGCAGCACAGCCGGCCATTACCAACTTTCCTTCGAGGCCACGTCGTTGTGATGACATGCGTGCAGGTGAAATAACTGCACTAATCACCAATATGCTAGTGAAGGACATGTATTTCAATGCTGCTATTATTAATACAGGCTACATGATGGTGGTTTATTTCTAAAGTGCCTGTCATTGCCTTTATTTGAAGATGCGCGATGCGCGCACAATGTATTTATTGCAATGCTGCTATTATTAATAATACAGGCTACAGCATGGTTTAATAATAGCATTGCAGTAAATAAATTGCTATAATAATATGTATTGCAATACTGCTATTATTAATAGAAGCTGTAGCCTGTATTTAATAATGGCAGCATTGCAATAAATACATTGTGGCGCATCGCGCATCTCCAAATAAAGGTGATGGCAGGCATTTTAGAAAAAAAAAAAAAATTCTTCTGCGGAGGGGGGGGGGTCGGTCGAATAATCGATTATTATTCGCCAGGGCTGCCGAATAATCGATTTTGATCATGGTCAGTTTCTGGCAACCCTAATCCCAACAGTACCCCCCCCCTCTCCTCAGAGTCCATCTGCTGAGGTGAGAAGCATCAGTTTGTGGAAATGCAGCGACACTCGGCTTTATTAGTTTATGGGTTTAGAGCCCAATAACTGGCGACCTCTTAGAGCAAACTTTCTCACCTCAGCTCTGAGCCGTCAGCTGGAGGCGGGTGTTGCTCTGGAGGCTCTCCACTCATCAGGATCAGAACCAGGTTTATCACCAGGTGGGTTCACATGTACGAGGAATTTGACTAGGTGTCGTGGTGCATACATAAAAGTAAAACAAAAATTTAAAACACAGATAGAGAACTATTTTCAGAAAACTATAATAACATTAAAAAATATAGCAGTACTTACATTGAAATGGAATTGGTATAAAATATGTGCAGAAATATAAAAACAAGATATTGTGTGACAACATGAGACAATGGATTTATATACATTGCTCCAGTTCTCTAGAGCCCTGGGTCTGAGGATAGTCTGTCCCTGTTCTCTAGAGCCCTAGGTCTGAGGTTAGGCTGTCCCAGTTCTCTAGAGCCCTGGGTCTGAAGTTAGTCTGTCCCAGTTCTCTAGAGCCCTGGGTCTGAGGTTAGTCTGTCACTGTTCTCTAGAGCCCTGGCTGTAAGGTTAGTCTGTCCCAGTTCTCTAGAGCCCTGGGTCTGATGTTAGTCTGTCCCAGTTCTCTAGAGCCCTGGGTCTGAGGTTAGTCTGTCCCAGTTCTCTAGAGCCCTGGGTCTGAGGTTAGTATGTCCCTGTTCTCTAGAGCCCTGGGTCTGAGGTTAGTCTATTCCAGTTCTCTAGAGCCATGGGTCTGAGGTTAGTCTGGGTCTGTTCTCTAGAGCCCTTGGTCTGAGGATAGTATGTCCCTGTTCTCTAGAGCTCTTGGTTTGAGGTTAGTCTGTCCCTGTTCTCTAGAGCCCTGGGTCTGAGGTTAGTCTGTCCCTGTTCTCTAGAGCCCTGGGTCTGAGGTTAGTCTGTCCCTGTTCTCTAGAGCCCTGGGTCTGAGGTTAGTCTGTCCCTGTTCTCTAGAGCCCTTGTTCTGAGGTTAGTCTGTCCCTGTTCTCTAGAGCCCTGGGTCTGAAGTTAGTCTGTCCCTGTTCTCTAGAGCCCTGGGTCTGAAGTTAGTCTGTCCCTGTTCTCTAGAGCCCTGGGTCTGAGGATAGTCTGCCCCTGTTCTCTAGAGCCCTGGGTTTGAGGTTAGTCTGTCCCTGTTCTCTAGAGCCCTGGGTCTGAGGTTAGTCTGTCCCAGTTCTATAGAGCCCTGGGTCTGAGGTTAGTCTGTCCCAGTTCTCTAGAGCCCTGGGTCTGAGGTTTGTCTGTCCCTGTTCTCTAGAGCCCTGGGTCTGAGGTTAGTCTGTCCCAGTTCTCTAGAGCCCTGGGTCTGAGGTTTGTCTGTCCCTGTTCTCTAGAGCCCTGGGTCTGATGTTAGTCTGTCCCTGTTCTCTAGAGCCCTGGGTGTGAGGTTAGTCTGTCCCTGTTCTCTAGAGCCCTGGGTCTGAGGATAGTCTGTCCCTGTTCTCTAGAGCCCTGGGTCTGAAGTTAGTCTGTCCCAGTTCTCTAGAGCCCTGGGTCTGAGGTTAGTCTGTCCCTGTTCTCTAGAGCCCTGGGTCTGAGGATAGTCTGTCCCTGTTCTCTACAGCCCTGGGTCTGAGGTTAGTCTGTCCCTGTTCTCTAGAGCCCTGGGTCTGAAGTTAGTCTGTCCCAGTGTTCTAGAGCCCTGGGTCTGAGGTTAGTCTGTCCCAGTTATCTAGAGCCCTGGGTATGAGGTTAGTCTGTCCCTGTTCTCTAGAGACCTGGGTCTGAGGTTAGTCTGTCCCAGTTCTCTAGAGCCCTGGGTCTGAGGTTAGTCTGTCCCAGTTCTTTAGAGCCCTGGGTCTGAAGTTAGTCTGTCCCAGTTCTCTAGAGCCCTGGGTCTGAGGTTAGTCTGTCCCAGTTCTCTAGAGCCCTGGGTCTGAGGTTAGTCTGTCCCAGTGCTCTAGAGCCCTGGGTCTGAAGTTAGTCTGTCCCAGTTCTCTAGAGCCCTGGGTCTGAGGTTAGTCTGTCCCTGTTCTCTAGAGCCCTGGGTCTGAGGTTAGTCTGTCCCAGTTCTCTAGAGCCCTGGGTCTGAGGTTAGTCTGTCCCTGTTCCCTAGAGCCCTGGGTCTGAATTTAGTCTGTCCCAGTTCTCTAGAGCCCTGGGTCTGAGGTTAGTCTATCCCAGTTCTCTAGAGCCCTGGGTCTGAAGTTAGTCTGTCCCAGTTCTCTAGAGCCCTGGGTCTGAGGTTAGTCTGTGCCAGTTCTCTAGAGCCCTGGGTCTGAGGTTAGTCTGTCCCAGTTCTCTAGAGCCCTGGGTGTAAGGTTAGTCTGTCCCAGTTCTCTAAAATCTGATCCAGACCTCTTGCCTCTCACTAACTTACTGTGTGCACGACTATAACTGTATATGTGTATACCTCTATAATAATGCATGTGCATGTATATAAACAGAGTGGAAAACTGAACTTCCCCCTCGCAGGATCAATAAAGGTGTTCAATCACTCCTCGGAGAGCTGCGTTCTCACCAGTCGGTAATAATAAATATATATGGAAGCAAACAAGAGACAGAAGTATTTGAATTTTTTTAGACACCGAATTTACAGCATTGAAAATATTTACTTTGAAAATCATGTATCTGAATTTGTTATGTGAAATAAAAATGTAAAAATTCATGTTAAAAAATGTCGAATGTTCAAATTCAGATCCCAAAAATTCAAGTGAAAAAAAATTCAACGTCAAATATTTCGGTGTTTAAAATTCGATGTCCAAAGAATTCGGTGTATAAAATTCGACGTCAAAAATTGCGATGCAGCATCATCCGGACTACTCAGACAGGATAAGCAATCGAGTCCGAATGCAATCAAACCGACTTCTGGCCTCTCAGAGCCAAGCGGCGAACTCCGGGACAGAGTGCGGTGAAGCCCAATGTTGCAAACTGTAGGCGATGGATGCAGATGGGAGCAATTCCCGTAGACCCTATGTTAAAATGTCCAACTTAACATCAGAAAATGAACATGTTTCTAGCCTGGATCCACAAAAACATATTCTGTATATAGTTAGATTCCCCCTTCATGACAACGGGACTGCTGCTCCTAGCTCCTCTCTGCTAGCTCCGTTAGCTCCATTGGCTCCGTGATGCTACAGCGGCTCAGCTCATGAGGAGAACACTACTTGAACTCGGCCATGTTTGTTGTGTTGGCTCCTGGTGGAATATTCGTCATGCAAATATAGGATTTATCTGCGGTTAAAACAGACCGTCCATGAATGCAGTTTCTTCGGTAAGTCAACCCTGCATACTTTATGTTATGTTACTGGTGTTTTTATTAAGCTAACGTTAATGAATGTTTAGAGTTGGGTTAGCATTTGAGCAATCGTAGCTCCATCTGTGCTAACGATGGTATGCGTAGCATCCAAGAGTGTAAAACATTAAGTGGGATGCTACTGTATACCAGAAGGCTTCTGTGCGAGGTTGGTAAAATAAGGTCATCCTTGTACGTTAGATAGTTAGTTTGCTAATTAGGTTACTGTATGGATTGTTAAGGTTCATTTAAATTCGCTATGCTCTACTATAGCATAAAATAGACTAGCTAACGTCAACGTATTGTTGAAGAGAGGCTTAGTGTATATTAAATCAACCTCACAATGAAATGTGTGTATCTTTAAAGTATGAACGTCACATTTCAAGATGGTCCAGAAATAACGCTCCCTTAGATATTGTAATATGGTTTGTTGAACTGGAGTTATTGCAGCTAACCGCCTATCCGACGAACGACCCAAACATTGTTGTTTTTAATATTATTACCAATGTCTCTTTTAATTTTATTAACCTCACACTTGAGAAACAGCCTCATCGGGGCTGTAGAACGGAACATGTAACTTAATGCCTGCAATTAAGGACGATGCATAGCGTAGTCAATGCTTTAGTGACAAATGATTTGTTTAAATATTAGATACAGTATGACGTTATCTGTGACTTCAGTCAGAATGAAGCTTATCCATTGCATTGCATTTGTTCAATAGGTTTGTGTCTTACCCTTGCGTGTGTGATACATATGAATATGGCATGAAATTAATTTGACTGCCTCATGAAAAACTCATCCAAAGTAACAGTGAAATAAAAAGGACCTACACAGTAATACTCAATCAAACTGATACAGTATAAGGATTGTGATATCCAGCAATTTCTGAAGTATCACAATAAGATTATGACCTGTTTTTAAAAGAAGATAAAAAGTTGTTTGCATGTAAAGAAGTCTGTAACCCACACATGTAACTTTACATCTGTTTGTTCAAAGTGTCCTTATGGTGACCCGGACAGCCTGGACCAGAGGAGGAGAGACAGATCTGGACTTCTATCAGCAGAGAACTTCAGCACGGATTCCAAGGTACACCGTTTTCATACTTTACAAATAATGCATAAAGTAATGACTCAAATTAGGGCTGAACGATATACCGTGTCATGGCGATACCCACGATATGCGCATGCGCGATATTCACACCGCAGGGACATGCGGTTTTATTCATTTTTTTTTAAATGCTAATGAACTTTAGCACAGAATTCAAAATAAAGATACCCTTATTACTTATCGAAACTGCACATACAATATATCCGATTAAAGCTGAGACGCCACAGATTATTTAAGTATAGTATCTAAGCGATCAAATCTCGCGACAGGGGAAGCAAACACAGACATCACAACACGTACCTTTTACAGAGCTTTCGACTCGCCGTAGCTTTCAATCTGATCAAAAGACTTGTTCAATGGCATTAAAACCAGAAACAACGCGGCTGAATCGGTTGATCCATAGGTTGATAATGTATCTGTGGCTTTGAAGCAATTGTTTATAATCCATAATTACATTTGTATGTAAAAATCGGAGCACAAAAGTTAGCTGCTAATGGTAGCCACCAGAGTGTATGCAGCTTCCGGTTTTGGCTACGCGTCACTCCTTATTTGGTAATGTGTGTGTGTTAGACTGCCGCATAGCCAAAACCGGAAGCAGCAGCCACTCTGGTGGCTACCATTAGCAGCTAACTTTTGCTCTGCGATTTTTACATACAAATGGAATTATGGATTATAAATGAAACAATTTTTTTATACAGAGACGTTAAAAACCTATGGATCAACCGATTCAGCCGCGTTGTTTCTGGTTTTAATGCCATTGGACACGTCTTTTGATCAGATTGACAGCTACGGTGAGACGATCTCCCTAGAAGCTCCGTAAAGGTACGTGTTGTGATGTCTGTGTTTGCTTCCCCTGTAGTGAGTCCGGATCACTCAGTGATGATATATATACCTAAATAATCTGTGTAACCTCAGTTTTAATCGGAGATCTTGTATGGGCAGCTACGATAAGTAATAAGGGTACTTTTATCTTGAGTTCTGTGCCAATGTCCGTTAGCATTTTTTGCTCAGGGGTAATTTAGATGCTTCTTATGACACTTGTGTTTTGTTTTGGTAAAAATGGTTTGTATCGTCAGTTAGCTGAGATTATTTCCGTTAATCTGGTATAACACATTAATAGGTTCTTAAATATTAAGATCCCCTGAGACACAGTGTCGTGAAAAAAAAAGTAAAGTACCCGCCGGGACCTTGGGGCTTAACAGGTTAAAAAAAACGCAATATATATCGCAGGGGAACAAAAAAATGCAATGTCAGTTTTTTTCAATACCGTGCAGCCCTACTCTAATACACTGATACATTACATTAAACATGACTGAATACTAGACCACCTACACATCAATGATGTTGAGTGTACTTTCTTAGCTAAAGGTTACATTTACATTTTACCAAGCAGCATCACTTTTTTGGTCAACCCAAATTTCAATGTATTTAAGGCAAATATGATTGAACATAGTGAGAACCGCGACCCTTTGTCTTTCAGTGAGACAACCGGACAGAGCAAGCTTCTACAGTTACACTAAGTTTTGATAACCGTTAAATATTATTTTAATAATACATTTATTTCAATGTTGATGAATTTAGAACGGTTTATTCATAACCTGAGTATCTTTGTAGTGCACTGTTGGATTTAAAATACACATTCAAATTAAAAAATCATTATATTTATGAACAAACAAACACACCTCTATCTTAAATAACACTTGCTCTGCAATAATATGTTTTATGATATTCTGTTAGGACAAGACATGCCTGAGAGACAGGACTGCTTCACCTTGTTCTCTTTCTCTGAGGGTCCAGAAGAACATCCAAGAGGGAAAGGAGAAGCTGATGAGATTTAAGAGCAGGACACTAAGAGACACTTATATTGTAACACAAAGACCTGCACACTGACTAGTTTTCTAGTCTAACAGGAACTTCATTGTTATGTTGTTTTGTGTTTTACGTTGCACCTCAGAGACTTATCAAATGCATTTGCCTCACTTTATGAGCTTCACAATACTTGAGCCTTGTTCCCGCCGAGTTTGCAACGTCATAAATAAATGGTGCCAATCTTCAGTCAGATGTGAATGTGTAATCTAACATTTTCAGTAAGAATAACGGACAAACGGAGAGCAGATACAATGTATTTAAATGTGAACTAAAAGTTATCAAGCATGAACCATGCTAAATAAAAACGAAATAATATACATAAGTTACACGAAATGTTAATCTGTTAATTGACAGGCTAGGCCTGTGCAGGTGGTAACAGCTATGCCCAGCATGGGCTAAGTTCTGTAGGTGCAGCTGGTGCAGGTCCTCCTCCCTCAGGCCTGGTCCTCCTCGCAGGGAAAGACCCTCAGCCCTCTCTGGCCAAAGCAACAGACAGGACGTTCATAAAGCTGAGGTTTCCCCCAAAGTCTCTAATCATCCATCCTGTGAATATGAGAGGGGAACAAATAGTGTAATAGATGCTTTGGACAATAAGAAATATAAAGTTAACTGTTGAGTTGCTCAGTTTTTTAGATTGAAAGGGTTTAATAACACAAACAAAAGGAGAGGCACCGTAAAATAAAGATTGGTCTTTCAATAAATGGTGTTGATTTTGTCTTTTTAATTGTTTGTCTAGAGCAGGGGTGGGGAACCTTTTTCCTCTCAAGGGCCATTTCAATTTTTTCAACATCCTCCGAGGGCCGTACAAATGATTGACCTCTGCTTAAAAGAACTAAAATCACAAAAATGTCAGAATGCATGCACGTGCACGGTTGTGGCATGACCACCAAAACAGAAAGATATTGGACACAAGACCTGCGGTCCTCAGACTCTGGCCTGCTTACCACCCCCCGCACCAAACTGCAAACCTTCGGGGACAGAGCCTTCAGCGTGGCAGCCCCCACCCTCTGGAACGCTCTCCCTGCGGAGATTCGCAACATCCCCACACTCGATGCCTTCAAAGGGGCCCTCAAGACCCATCTGTTTGCCAAGGCTTTCGGCCCCTAATCGATCTGTTGTTTTGTCTGTCTGAGTTTTGTTTTGTTATGTTTGTTTTTTGCCCTATTACTTGTAAAGCGACCTTGGGTCCCTTGAAAGGCGCTATATAAATCCAAGCTATTATTATTATTATTATTAAGATGTGTGCAAATGTATTTAGTTTCCTATCCATGTGAACATGATTTAAGTGGGGCGGGGGGGGAACCCACTTTCTCTTTTAAATGTTGAAGTTAAAAGCATCAATCTGCTGCACTTTGAGAGCAACATGAGGAGATCTATGGAAACATCTCTCACCATCCAGATGAAACAGAACTGGAAGCAGATTTACTTTTTCTTTATGGATATTCTACAAATCACTCTCCTTTCAAACTGTATTCTTGTTTATTAATAACAACTTGTTTGTACTGTCATATAGTATTTTATACCTGTTTACTTTATTCTCTTGTTTTTGTATAATTATAATGATCATATAAAGATGTGCCTTCACCTCACTGGTTGTAGAAAAAGCTTCTCATATTCGTTAGCATAGCTAGCTAACCAGATGCTAATAACAACAAAGGTATTGACTGTATGCTCAGAATGACAGATGAGCAGATCTCCACTGGGCTTTCAGCTAAAGACACAGCCACTGGGCTTTCAGCTAAAGACACAGCCACTGGGCTTTCAGCTAGAGACACAGCCACTGGGCTTTCAGCTAAAGACACAGCCACGCAGGAACTGCGGCATGTGCACGGCTCCTTATGGGTACTGACATTTCTGAAGTGCCGGAGTGGCGTTCTGGTGCTCTCCGTCAGAACCGCACCCTGTGAGACGAGACATATACCACGTGATGACACATTAGGCTTGTGTTGTGTTCAAGGACCCTGACCTTGGCCAGAAAAAACAGACACTTGCTTGTTTAATTTTTTTGCAGTCTAGATTTCTTTAATTTTTTTATTTTTTGCGTGTGTTTATCAACTACCTCGAGGGCCGTACCAAATGGTCTCGCGGGCCGTATACGGCCCGGGGGCCGGAGGTTCCCCACCCCTGGTCTAAAGTCAAGTAGCTAGAACTGTTACCTACAGTTTGAATGATACAGTCTGGCTATAATGTGTGGAGGAGGCATCACAGGTCAGAGCACCAGGTGTTGTTCCATCCACAACAAATGCACACAGATGTGAGTATTTATGTATCTACTATTTCTTGAATCATTACTGTCAGTCCAAAACAAGAGATTTTGTTTTATCAAGATGCTGATTAGACAGCATGATTACTGCACAGGTGTGCCTTAGGCTGGCCACAATAAAAGGCCACTCTGAAACGTGCAGTTTGGCTTTATTGGGGTTATGGTATGGGCAGGCGTATGTTATGGACGACGAACACAGGCCACTCGATTCACAACATTACCCTAACCCTACCCCTAACCCTAACCCTACCCCTCACACCAGATACTGACTGGTTTTGGGACCCTCCCAGACCCCCCCAATAAAGCCAAACTGCACGTTTCAGAGTGGCCTTTTATTGTGGCCAGCCTATGGCACACCTGTGCAATAATCATGCTGTCTAATCAGCATCTTGATATGCCACACCTGTGAGGTGGGATGGATTATCTGGGCAAAGGAGAAGTGCTCACTATCACACATTCTTTCAGATTTGTGAACAATATTTGAGAGAAATGGTTATTTTGTGTATTTAGAAAATGTTTTACCTCTCTGGGTGACGTGACGTGATTCAAGATGGCGCCTGTGTCGGCCCGCCGCTCGCTCAGCTGTCTACCTTTAGCTTTCCTGTTTCTGTTTTATGTTTGTCAGAATGTCTCTGCTCTGCTCGTCTATGATCGCCAAGACCTCCTCCATCTCAGACCCTCACTGGAGTTGATACTGCTGCCCAAACTTACATCTGGCAACCAAAAATCGTCCCCCCCCCCCTCTACTGTTGGATATACCCACCTACCTGTGCCGGTTGCCCCGCATCCCGCCTCGCCGAAAGCGCTTCAGACGACGGGGAAAGCGTGGTGGTGCACTGGTCCATCTAAAGGCTTACCTGACGGCTTCTTCCGGGACCTATCCACGTCTCAGATGTCATGGCCCTCCCGCTGCACGTCATGTGCGGAATCGGTGGATTCGCCCTGTTTTTCCGGAGCTACGGACTCTGCTGGGCCCGCTGGCAGCCCCTCCTGCCCGCCTGACTGCTCCCGGCCCGCGCGGCGTTCAACACGCACTTCTTCGTCAGCTGAGACGCACTCCACCGTCGGCAAGCCCGGAGCAAAAACTTTGTATGGCTTTGCTAAATGCTAGGTCGATAGCAAACAAAACGTTCCTGCTAAATGACTTCTTCACCTCCCGTGAACTGGATTTTATGTTCCTGACGGAGACCTGGGTCCACGCTGGCGAGTACACATCATTCTTTGATCTTCTTCCTCCTGACTGTACATTCTTCAGCTCCCCCCGTGCCACCGGCCATGGCGGGGGCATAGCTTCAGTGTTTAGAGCTAGCCTCCAATGCCGATTGCTTCACCCTGTAACTACCTATGCTAGCTTTGAGTTGCAGCTTTTCGAACTGAATCCGGCCTCGCCTATACTCTGCGCAGTTGTGTATCGTCCGCCAAAGCACAATAAGGATTTCATAAATGACTTTTCTGACTTTCTGTCCGGGATCATGGTGAAATATGATCGTGTTTTGATCCCCGGAGACTTCAATGTCCATGTGTGTTGTGAGTCCAAACCTCTGGTTAGGGACTTTTTAAATCTCCTTGATTCTTTTGGTCTCGTTCAGTCCGTGGCTGGCCCAACACACGAAAAAGGACACACTTTGGACTTGGTATTGTCGTTTGGACTGTCTGTATCTGTTGATGAAATATGTGCAGCAACGCGTATCTCAGACCATTTACCGGTTCTGTTTACAACCTCCATCCCTTCCGCAGGAGTCGAATCACGTGCCCCTGCGCGTCGTCTGCGTTCGATTAACCCCTTGACTGCCTCACAGTTCTCTGATGCTTTTAATGCTTCTCCTATCTGTAAATTAGATGTGAACTGTGCTTTTAATGCTGATGAGCTTATCTCCATGTTTGACTCTACATGCACACTAACACTGGATTCTGTTGCTCCTTTTACGCTTAGACGCACAAAAGTGCTCTCAGAGCCGTGGCTCAATGACTGTACTCGTGCTCTCAGACGCGCTTGCAGGCGTGCAGAGAGAAAATGGAAAAAGGATAAACTCCATGTCTCCCTAGAAATCCTTCGTGCTTCCCTGTCTGACTACCAGACGGCAGTCAAAGCAGCCAAAACAGAGCACATCTCTCTGTTAATCTCCAAAAACAGCCACAAACCTCAGGTTCTTTTTAATGTCCTCAACTCGATCATTAATCCCTGTGATGTTTCTTCTATTGTGCCATCGACTACTCTCTGTGATAAGTTTCTTAAATTTTTTATTGAAAAGGTATCTGCTCTTAGGCTAGCTCACACTAGTGCTACCCCAGATCCTGCTCCCTTTCTGTGCCCTGCTGTCCTCGACCACTTTGAGCCTGTATCCTTCTCTTCTCTCTCGGATGTGATCAAGCACCTGCGGCCGACAAACTGCACCTCAGATAGCATTCCCTCTCGCCTTCTCAGAGACGTTTTAGATTCAGTTGGAGCAAGTATTTTATTAATTGTAAACACCTCCCTTAGCTCAGGATGTGTCCCTGCTGCCTTCAAACATGCCGTGGTTAAGCCATTACTTAAAAAGAAACATCTCGACCCCTCCTTTCTCGAAAATTTTAGGCCCATTTCCCAGCTACCTTTTTTATCAAAAGCCCTGGAGAGAGTGGTCTACGCCCAGCTGCAGTCTTTTTTAACCACGCATGGAATCCACGAAAAGTTTCAGTCTGGCTTCAAACCCATGCACAGCACTGAAACAGCCCTTTTAAGAGTTTTTAATGATCTGCTCCTAGCCGCCGACTCAGGTAGCCCAGCTGTCTTGGTGCTGTTAGACCTGACAGCTGCTTTTGACACTGTGGACCATAGCATCCTGTTGTCACGGCTTGAACAGTCCGCTGGCATCACAGGCTCTGCCCTTGCATGGTTCAGGTCCTACCTGACAGACCGTAGCTTCGCTGTGCAGCTAGGTGCCTTCTCCTCTGCAAAAGCCCCTCTTACCTGTGGGGTTCCCCAAGGCTCGATTCTGGGCCCCATCCTTTTCCTACTGTACTTACTACCCCTAGGCTCAATTCTCACAAAACATAATATTCCCTTCCACTGCTACGCCGACGATGTACAGATTTATCTCCCTCTCGAAGCAAGTGTCACACACTCATTACAACAGTTGATGGACTACTTAACTGAGATAAATCCTGGCTGAGCAAAAACTTTCTTAACCTCAACGAAAGCAAGACTGAGGTCATCTTTTTTGGACCCCAACCTCCAGCAACCCAGGTTGATATTCTAGGCTCCCTCCAACAGAACATCCTCCCCTCGGTCACGAACCTTGGGGTGACCTTCTCCAGTACTTTTAAATTCGACAAGCAGGTCAGCAGCGTAGTCAAATCCTGCTTTTTTAAAATAAGACTTTTGGCCAAAACCAAGTCGTATTTATCTTTTAAAGACCTGGAAAGGGTTATTAACGCCTTTGTAACCTCGAGACTGGACTACTGCAACGCTCTGTACATGGGTATGGACCAGGCATCAATTAAACGCCTGCAGCTAGTCCAGAACGTTTGCTGACTGGCCATAAAAAGCGTGACCACATCACCCCAATTCTGGCCTCACTGCACTGGCTTCCAGTTCGGTTCAGAATTGATTTTAAAATCCTTTTATTTGTTTTTAAAAGCACTAAATGGGCTGGCTCCGGCCTATATAGCTGAACTCCTCCAGCGCTACACCCCAGCCAGAGCTTTAAGGTCTGCTGACCATCTGCTGCTGGTAGTGCCCAAGACCAGGCTCAAAACCCGAGGGCACCGAGCCTTCGCAGCAGCTGGCCCCAGGCTCTGGAACACTCTGCCCCTCCACGTGAGGTCGGCCCAGACCCTAGGGGTTTTTAAATCCACACTAAAAACTCACTTCTTCTCTCAGGCCTTCTAGTCAGAGCGGAGCACGACTCCTCACTATTCCCTGTGTTTGTTTTATATCTGTTGTAAATTATTGTCTTTTATTGTGATTATATGTGTTTTTAATGCATGTACAGCACTTTGGCTCGACCAAAAATCGCTTTTAAATGTGCTTTATAAATAAAACTTGATTTGATTTGATTTGATTTGATTTGAGTTCATCTCATGAAAAATGGGAGCAAAAACAAAAGTGTTGCGTTTATATTTTTGTTCAGTGTAATTAGGTGGAAAAGCAGACAGGGGTGTGGTGCAGAGTCTCTTTAATGGCGCATTTCCACTGCAGCGGGTAGCACGCTTTAAGCATGCCGAGCCGTGCGGGCCCCGTTTTTGGTTGCGTTTCCACTTGGCCTAGTTTTGGCCCGGGGCTACTTTTTCACCTTTTTTCTGGCCCGACTAAATCGTGGTTCTAGGGCCAGGAACAACCAGGCTGAGTCGGGCTGAGTATGCTAAACTAGAGTGAGAACTCTAACCGCTGGCAAGGGGGCTACAACTACAACAACTACAACTACACATATTTGACCGTGATTTAATTGTAATCCACGTTTCTAAATGATGCCGAACTAACAACACACTGATACCGGTTAGTAAAAACACTGATACCGGTTAGTAGCAACACACTGATACCGGTTAGTAACAACACACTGATACCGGTTAGTAACAACACACTGATACCGGTTAGTAAAAACCATGAATTAATGCTTTGACAAGTCTGCAGACAGACGGCGGAGAAACACCTTTTAAAATGCGTGTTTTCTGAATGGAGATCGGCGAAGCTAACGTTATATATGCTCCGACCGTCCACACTCACAACAACGGCCTACAGACATGAATAAAGCAGCGACTGTATTCTCCATGACACAGACAGTCTGTGGTTTGTACTTGTTTCACTTCTGTCTAGTTTCTGAACAGATATGAGGAGCTGTGAGCTCTGAGTGCTAACAGCTAACGGCTGTGTTGTTTTTCTGGGGCTCTCATTGAAGATGACATCACGGCTCCGCCTACACTGCGTTACTATAGTAACTACCCCAGTTCCTAAACTGTAATGGAAGCGCAGCATTAAAGTGAGCCGGGCCTGATAAGGCCTAATCAAACTGAGCGAGGCCTGCAGTGGAAACGCGCCATAAGTGAATGATATTCAGCTCCTCTTATCACGTCATCTCCGCACTTCACAAATGAACGATGAAGTGAAAGATCCAAGTAAATCCTCAGATTAACTTGATATTTTGATCTGAATATTACGGTGGCCGGCAGGTGCAAACGCGGAACAACGGCCCAAAACGCACACATTAGCAGGAAACACAAATGAAAAACAAACAAACCCTGAAAACAAATACGACAGAAAAACTCTGCATTTACAGAAATGATGCAAACTGAATACAACACACAAACCCCGAAAACAAACGCAACACGATATGCAAAGTCCAAAGCACGTACAAAAAAAAACATTCCGGAAGTGCTCCAGGCCTCTAGGGGGCGCACTACGTGGAACAGATTGATGTATGACCAGACATAAGAGGCTTCTCAATATCCAGGGGATGCATGCAGAGCTGTGATTGGCTGAGATCAGTCCGGCCGTGCGTCACGCCTGCACCGTTCCCGGAAATGCATCCGGGGAGTAGCCATGGAGGAACCATCAGTGTCTCCTCGGTTAGAGCTCCTCCAGAGAGCCTCCTTACTCCTCTCTCCTCTCTCCTCTCTCCTCTCTCTCGGTTAGAGCTCCTCCAGAGAGCCTCCTCTCTCCTCTCTCCTCGGTTAGAGCTCCTCCAGAGAGCCTCCTCTCTCCTCTCTCCTCGGTTAGAGCTCCTCCAGAGAGCCTCCTCTCTCCTCTATCCTCGGTTAGAGCTCCTCCAGAGAGCCTCCTTACTCCTCTCTCCTCTCTCCTCGGTTATAGCTCCTCCAGAGAGCCTCCTCTCTCCTCGGTTATAGCTCCTCCAGAGAGCCTCCTCTCTCCTCTCTCCTCGGTTAGAGCTCCTCCAGAGAGCCTCCTCTCTCCTCGGTTAGAGCTCCTCCAGAGAGCCTCCTCTCCTCTCTCCTCGGTTAGAGCTCCTCCAGAGAGCCCTCCTCTCTCCTCGGTTAGAGCTCCTCCAGAGAGCCTCCTCTCTCCTCGGTTAGAGCTCCTCCAGAGAGCCTCCCCTCTCCTCTATCCTCGGTTAGAGCTCCTCCAGAGAGCCTCCCTCTCCTCGGTTAGAGCTCCTCCAGAGAGCCTCCTCTCTCCTCTCTCCTCGGTTAGAGCTCCTCCAGAGAGCCTCCTCTCTCCTCGGTTAGAGCTCCTCCAGAGAGCCTCCTCTATCCTCGGTTAGAGCTCCTCCAGAGAGCCTCCTTACTCCTCTCTCCTCTCTCCTCGGTTATAGCTCCTCCAGAGAGCCTCCTCTCTCCTCGGTTATAGCTCCTCCGGAGAGCCTCCTCTCTCCTCTCTCCTCTCTCCTCGGTTAGAGCTCCTCCAGAGAGCCTTCTCTCTCCTCGGTCAGAACTCCTCCAGAGAGCCTCCTCGAGGCTCGGTCCTCGAAGTGCATTTAGAGAAATGAGATGTCCTTCAACATGGCACGCTGAAATTAATTCCCGGGTCACTACCGGAGGACCGAGGAGTCGAGGAGTCGAGGGAGGGGAATTTAGTATTGAGAAGCCTCTATAGAGAGAACGAACAAGAGTGCTGCAAATTGAAGCCGGAAGAAACAAAGTTGATCGAAGTGGAAAAAGTCGATATATAAGAAGGTAAAAGAAGAGTTTGCAAGTCAAGAGACAGCACTGTGCACCTAAATGTAACTCTTGACATCATATCGATATATTAGGTGCAGAGAGGAGTTGGTTGCCCCAATGTAAATCCTTTATCGTGGC